>OVAV01000204.1:0-22055 GCA_900406375.1 Iberis amara | reverse complement strand
AAGAATTTGTGTCTGTCTGTGTTGTGTGTACACTTTCAAGTACAATCCAAGATTGAGCCCACTCTAATACAAAAAGAAATCCAAAATTACAAAGACTAAACCGGTCCGAGTACACATTCTAAACCAAAATCGGTTAACCAATTTAAATCAATTAAACCAATTTTGACCTAAAACAGTGAAACCCTAGTCCACCTTAGAAAACTGAATACTTGGAACGTTGGAACAATAGTTCCTACAAAACAAGAAGCAAATGGGAAAATCATACTCTCTCCTACAACCTAGGGAAAGTGAAGACTTACTTTTTATTTGCAAAACAAAAAGGAAAATAGAAAAAAAGAAGATTGGGTCTCTTCTTTGTTGATGACTTTCTCCCTCCGCCAAACGTAACGGCTCTTGCTCTTACTAAACTCATCATTATATAACACATACATTCTTCAAAAACTCTGCATCACTCAATAATTTATCCAAAACTAGAGACGATAAACACGCCTGAATCTCAATGTTTCCTTCTTCAATTCCCGGATAAAAAATGAGTTTGCCACTCCTAGTATTTCCCGGTCCAGCTCGAATCGCAATCGGTTTGCCCCAACCGAAATCATTTCCGTACACATTAAACCGAGGAGAGCTAGCAATTCTGATCGAGTGACTCATCACACCCGCAAAATTTGGTATTTTGGGTTTCTTCACCCAATTCCCAGCAAAATTTCTTAATTCTTCATTCGTTTGTGACCCTATACTTTTGTTTATTTGCAAAGCAGCCCAACCTAGCCCATTGTTAAGCATCTCCTCCACGGTGGTCGTCGTCGTCACGAATCCAATCATGTTCCCGAAACACTCTCTCTCTAACGGAGGGTTTAACCTTTGTCTTATATCCATCATCAACTTGCATTGAATCTCTTCTTCTGGATTCAGATAACTGTTCCTTATTATCGATCGCCACATATGTGCTGAAATCGCTTGAAGCGAGGAGATTTTCCGATCATCGGAACCAACTTCGTTGTTAGCTTTAGCTTTAAGCTCAGAGATGTTTCTACTCGTGAATCGAAAAACCTTCTCTTGTAAATCGAGTAACGATGAAGTAACGACGCGAATCGGTGGTTCCAATTCTGAGATCGGAATCCGAATCGGAAAATCAACACCGTCGAGAAACCACGGGCGGAGATACAAAGGAGGAAGCTTTGAATCAAATCCAGTAGAGAAAATCTTAGACCAAGTGTTGAAAAAATCCCAGAAGCAAGATCCGTCTGCAACCATATGGTTATAACCAAATCCGATAAAAACTCCATCTTTCAACTCCGTTACTTGAATCGCAAGTAACGGTTCAGAGATCCCATCACATCCCTTAACTCCGTTAGCCGGAAAGAAACGACTCATAAAACCGGAGACAGTACCATCGGTTGACTCCAAAACATCACTCACCGAAACAGATTTAGCCGTAGCGTGGATGAATTTGACACCTGAACCATCGCAATCGACGTGAAACGACGCCGTTTGATCATCTTTGTTCTCATCTTTGACTAAACGACCAGCGAATGGGTAGAAACTGTTCAAAGCGAGGGAAAGAGAAGATTTCAATTGAGAGATCATACGGGTTTCCGGGTCGGGTAATGGAAAGAGAAGGCCTCTTTGTGGGTATTCGACTCCAAGAAATATGAGATCCCATGGAGTGAGATCGATCTTAACACGGTCTGATACGTTGGTGCTGCTCTCGGGTCTAACTAAGCTCTTAGAGATCACTGTAACAACATCAGCCATCTTCTTCTTTTCTCGATGATAGTTGACCAAAAAACACAAGTAAACACTATTTCGTTGTAATAATAATTCTAATAAAGTCGGTAATGGGCCTTTTATGACCTTATAAACAACTAAACTGGCCATAACTTGAGTAAACACCAAAATGAATCTAGAAAATACCAACCATTCAATAGCAAAGAAAACGTAACACTACATTCGCAAGTGACATTGAAATGCAAAGGGAAAGAGATTTAAGGATATTTATAGACACTAAGAATAGCTACCAAACCAAACCATTACATGAATCACAAAGATATAAGGTGAGATTCATGTGACATGAAGTCTTCACTGGGTCTGTAGTACTTGTCTGGTGAGTACAAGCTTAGGTTAGAGACTTGGCTTGTGTACAGGCATGCAAATCTCTCCACCTGATTTTTATCAAAGTGATTTTAAAAATCAATTACACGCTAACACAAGAAAGCAACATATAAACGGGCTTTTTATACCTGATGAGCAAATCGAGAACTTTGGTAGCCGGTTTTCATCAGTTGCCCCCAGACCTTGTGAAACTGCAGTTTCCATGACCAGATTTAACAGACTGAGTCTAGTTGCTAAATAACTACATTTAATACCTTTTGGTGACATTCTCTTTGAGCTTGTTGATGACTCATTCGTACTTCATCTCTTTTAAACTGTTGCATTCAACCAAAAACATGTTTGTATATTAAGATTGACTTTGCAATTATCATAGATACAAGTGTTATACAAAGTCTATCTTACCTCTAAGTCCTTGAGCGCTGATAACATTTCCTGCTTATCATTCTCGTTGATATCCTCACACCTGAATGATAGAATGGTGATATGGTAACACAGTGACAAACAACTACTGCGAAACTAAATTATAAGAGCTAAGGATTCTAAAATCCACCAACATTCTCCGAGTAACACATCTTTGTTTGGTCTAGTTTATAATTTAAAGAACTCACTTTAGAGACAAGTTCAAGTGATGGATTTTGTCTTCAACTGAATCACGCTCATTCCTCATCAAAATTAGCTGCTGCAGACCAAAACATATAAAAAAGAGAATTAAAATGTGTGAGATCAAAGAAACATTACCAGTTTCAAAAAGACAGCAAAGATCCAAGTTCTTCATGACAGTTTCAAAGACTTGCCCCGGAAATAGATGTCTGTGTAACTTCAGAAATGCATGAAAACGTCAATCATCTAACAATCTATTAAGTCTATCTATTCAGTCTATAACACAGCATTGGACCCAGACAATGATGCTTATATGGATCCGGGATACACAACTAGAATATGATAGATGATATCGGTGCAAATAGATGCAGCCGTGGAATAACTTGGTAATTCACAATTGTTTGACTCTTTAGATTCATAAGAGATATTCCTACAACCTTTAATTGTTACAAAAAACAATAACTCTCTTAATAAGAACAGATATAAAGAGAGGATCCATTCACCTTTCGCATGTCCCTCAGTTCCCATAAAAGTTCAACCTCCTTTTCTAGTTCTGGAACAACAAGCATAGTTCTCCAGCCTGAAGAATTAAGAGAATCAAGATGCAAGCAAAACACAGTTTTTTCAGTTTCTTCTAACACCAACAAATCTATCATCATCATCAACAAATGAGCACTTCTAGCCCACTTACATGTACAGACTAGCATACAGAATATTTATACTCAGAACCCATGAATGTAGTAAACATAAGAAATGTCTCACAAGAAAACAGAACCTTACCAAGAACTTTTTTGCTGCGCAAAATATCGCCATAGATATGATCACCGACGTAAAGAACCTAATAAGATAAAATACTGGAATAAGTGACGAGTGGTGCAAGGCCTTCATTTGAGTTATAGCTAGTGTGCACTACCTGTGAACTGGACTCAATGGAGAGTAAATTGTGAAGATGCCCAACATTTCCACCTTGAAAGACTCGACAACCTTTATCTTTACTTTTCAGTATGTATTTTGGTGAAGGATCTCCCACCTTTTCAGCAAAAACAAAATTTCAAAAGATAAAACAAAAATCATTTTGATAATAAGTACAATGTGAAAGGAAAGCTTTGAATGACTCGCATAATTTGTTAAGTCAAACCTGTGGCATTGGTGTTCCATTGTCAGTATTAAGAAGCATTCCAGATTGAGGTTCCACCTCAAAAAGGCTAGCACGACTTTCTTCATGGAAGAAACCAGGCTTTGCACTTCACTCAGATAGCCAAAAAAGAAGAGATAAGAAGAGTATTTACAGATAAAAATTCCGAACCAATAACAAAAAAATCACTTTTTATGCACTAGATTAAAGAAGCATAGAAAAGAAAAGGACCTTCCAGTGATCACAACATCAAAATACTGGAGCCAGTCGAAGTTGCAAGTATGAGGACCATGTACTGTGCGTCCTCCACAGAGAAAATTCATCACAATATTTGTATAGTCCCACAAACTGCATGAATTGTTATTAGAAAATTCAATATACAAACTCCTTAGCTTCAAAAAGCATTAACTAAAACTTTAAGGTTCATAAGAATATATAGAGTCAACATTACCTATTGGTCACCAAGAATGTAGAGCGTCCAGAATCTCTAAACATTTTGATAAGGGGAACGATCGTCGTACCCTCATTAATATACCTGATAAAATGGCAAGTTCAAAAAGTACATATTACTGAAATGAAAGAGAGAATGAAAAACTTTCAGAGAGGTATGACAGAGATTGATTTACCTATTAGGTTCTTTTGCCACCATCTGCTTAATAGTTCCATCACGATGGCACAAGTCAACAGCAGCCCTAACATCTTTATACATACGAGCGTAGCTATAAGAACATCAATGGAATAGTGCATAAATTAGTGATCCATTTAAGACGCAATTCAAGTATGAGTACAAATAATCGAAACAGTACTTATATGGGATAATGACTTACTCAACACCCATGGGTATCTTTTCTGGGTTGTTATCTTTAAAATCAACGAGTTGCGCAAACAAATACGCTTCAGCCAAGGAAAATAGAGTATCAATGAGAGCATAGTCAGGTTCATCAAAAGAATCTCGTACAAGGCTGCTTCCATAGATGTCAACTTTGTCTTCCTTAGAGAGCTCCTTAAATCCATGGTAAGCCACTTTCACATACTTATGACGGTCCATCTGTATATAACCAAAAAACCAATTAACCAAGAGACAACAATCGTTACGAAAGTGAGATTACAAAGTATTCACCTTTAAAATGTTCCCTCTCTTTTTGTCAAGCACCAAGCCTCTAACCATGTAATTCCAATCAAATGTCCACTCTAGCAACTGGACCACAGCAATAATAACGATGAACCGAATTTTTCTGCTGGTTACAACCTTAAAATAACAAAGCAGTATTATACTAACCTCACTTGGATATCCAAGATCATACACCAGTTTTCTGACAGTTCCTTCATAAGCAAGGGACTCAAAAGTTTCAGACTTGTATTGAGCAAGTGTGTAGTCCATATCAAAGCCTACAGCAATGATATTTCTCATATTCAATGATCTATTGCAGAAGATCTGTTTGCTGATATCAATTTTCTTTCCTCCATCCTTAGAACCCAAGTTGTGAAGTTGTAACACATCTTTAGGTTTTTGTTCTTCCATGGAACTCTTGAAACTAATCTGGCTTGTCCCTGAGAAATTTATCAAGTAAACAGATCATCAATTTTTTTTTATTTTTAATTTTCTTCAAATAATGGTAAAGCATGTATACAACAACACACAAGCATATACAGTTTTATAACATGCTAAAATCAATCAAGAAGAACTTAGCTTTACTTAGTCATTCATCATGAGTCATAAGATCATTAACAACATCATGATCCACTAACCTAACTAAAATCTTACCTGGATTAACAAACCAAAGGGTGCACAAATCCTAAGTTTCTTCCAACGTATGATGCTCCACACAAAACCTAGAAATGGCAAGTTCCACGATTAAAGACGTCACGAAATCTACTAAATTACCACATCTTACTTCCACGAATCACAACATTTAATTCCCGAAAATCTAGTTTCTACAACCAAAACACGCACTAAAAAAATGTAACCAAGCGAGAATAATCGGAAGTGAGAGAAAGGAAGAAGACGAACCAGTAGTGCGAAAGGATTGTCGTCGACTTGAAAACTGTCTGGGGATATAATAATGGAAGTTGAAATTGGAAGAGAAGATAGAGATGCAGAGAGAAAAAGAAGAAATAGTGAAAGGACGCTTAGATAACCGCATTTTGCAGTTTAGTTTATTTTATAGACTAGTAATAGAATAGCAGGAGACGAATCGTATTCTGGAGAGAGAAATCTATTTAATTATTTGTACAATTTTCAAAACAATTTCTTGATAATGTAGTCGAAAAAGTAGGATTCGTGGGAAAATACTCAGACATTTACCAGAAATTCGCCGGCGAATATTCTCTCCGATTTAATTGCATTTTCTTTTATTTTTTTCTCTCTCGGCGGAAGTAAGGAGGGAAACGAGGTGTTGCTGAAGAAGTGATCTTAAAGAAAATATGCCACGTGGCATAAATAATCGATTATCGTATAAGATTGGGATAAATGTAACCAAAAATGTCAAGCTTTCTGATCTCGACAGATTTAATGGGTTTTAAACATTAATGGGCTTTAAGACGAAGCCCATCTCGGGTTTATTTCTCTCTTTCGCCCATCACTCATCGACCACATCCTCAGTTTATACACCGGTTTGGGCTTTCCGTAAAGATGTCATCATCAGTTTAATAGTCTCACGTATTTACGCAGTTAGGACCAATTTTGAGATTATTTGATCAAGATGATGCAGAAATAATCTCAAGGATCAAACTATCACGCCTACTAGTCATTATTCTGTCAAAAGTGGTTATTGGCTAGCAAGCCAATACCTGAATCCAGTCCAACCACAGTCACATATTCATATCCATTCGGATACACAGACCACGATTTGGAAAGTTAACATTATGCCAAAGATCGGATATTTCTTATGGAGAGCAACCAGATGTATTTTAGCTACCAAACAAGAGTTACATAGAAGACATCTGTCAACTTCAGAGGTATGATGTTTCTGTAATCAAGTTGAGGATATAAACCATGTGTTTTTCCTCTGTCTGAATGTCTCATAAATATGGAACTCCCTGAATATTCCTAGTATTGAGCTTACATCTCCAAATGTTGACTTTATTACCAAATTACAACATCTCCCTGCTTATAGTAAGTCCTGCTGCTAAAACTCTACCACTATGGCTTCTTTGGCATATATGGAAGGCAAGAAACACTTTAGTCTTTACACATAAGATTATCCCATGGTATAAGGTAATACAAAGAGCTACTTCAGATGCTGAAAATTGGACGACTATAAACCCAACTAAAACATCACCAGCAAGGACTCATAGACAATCGTCATGGTGTAGACCACCAATAGGTTGGATGAAATGTAACTATGATACAACATTTACAAATGAAAGCACCAAAGCAACAGCGGGATGGATATTTCATAATGACCAAGGTTTCTTTGTTAGAGCGTATCAAAGTACATGAAAAGTGGTATCAACAACTTTAGAAGCTGAGGCACAAGCTTTAATAATGGCTATGCAGAATGCTTGGAGTTTGAGATACAGGAAAGTTATCTTTGCAGGTGATTCACAACACTTATACAATGTTCTAACAAATCGGAATCAGCATATACAATTGAGAAATTGGCAACTAGATTATGCCTTTTGGTGTAGTAAGTTTGAAGCAGTTCGACTTGAATGGATCTACAGGGAATCTAATAAAGCTGCACACACATTAGCAAAGTCCCAAGCTACTTCTAACATTTTATTTCAATGTCATGTTTCAATTCCAAGCTCTGTTTTCTTAGATGTAATAGAGGACCAATGTGTATCAAACACTTAAGTATTAATAAAAGCTATGTTAAAAAAATATATATATATATCTTAATCTAACATGTAAAGATAGGCTGGTTTACATGGACCATTTTTTAAACTAAATTTTATAAATTAGATTCATATTTGTTCTGTGTTTAGAGTCAAAACTAGTTATATAGGCAGCTTCTGAAGAACTGTTTAAGAGCAAAAACTGTATGGCTCCGACAACATTATGGGATATTTATGGAACAGAGGAAGGTGGCAATTGCATTACAAATATAAAAACATCATCCCTTTAAACTACAGAATTTTGTTTTTGGATAACTTATGTGTTCCGAATCTTTAGTCTTTAGCTAGTCTTTAAATGATATGGTTTCAGATGTTTTGAATACGAAGTAACACAATAATGTCTTGTACGAAATTAGCCAAAATACTATCATTATCAACATCTTCTCTTGGACTATTGAAGTCACCTTTTCCTTACGCCGATTAGTTAATTGAATAATTCTACTAGCCAATTACAGAAATTTCAATATAAAGATGCTTTTTGTTGTAATTTTATATAATGTACAAAAGCTTTTTGTTCCACTAGCAATATCCCATCATTTATCATATTCAAAAATTCGAAAGGGACGTAACCATCAACTACTACGCAACCAAACCAACAATTAAACAACTAAAACCTCTTAAATCATTCTTATAAACAAAGTATTTCATCGTCGTAAACTGACCCAAAAAACGACTATCTTTAAATATCAAAAGCCGCCCACTCTTTATATAAAAAACTTCAGAAGATAAGTAAACAACTTTTTTGCCCCTTTGTTACATTTCTTTAGTATCCACCAACATAACTAATACATTAATACGTATATACTCTTCGAGTTAGGGTTCGTGTACATGAACGTTACGTCTATTGTATAAAATTGTCTAAGCATAGATATATCCAAGATAGATTGAATTGTTTATTTTCCGCAGCTTGCATGTGTGTGGGGCGTCAGTTCTAAAATAAACTTCCAATTTTACAGTAAACACATAAATACACGATTTGATTTGACAATATGCTTCATTACATACATTTGTCTATAGTTTCATCATTCATGCATTAATTTATAGTAGTTGTGACTAGTCCTTTTTGATTTTATTCACACGTTTGTTTCTCCTTCTTTTAATGCTACATGTGTGATGTATTTACAAAAATATATTTTCTTAATATTGGAGGTCTAATTCTTTTAGAAAAAACAGTTGTATTTTAAAAGTATTTACAAAAGTAAGAAAAAAAATAATAATTTAAATAATAATTAGTAATATTGAACAAAAGTATACTGATTTTGAAAAGCAAACATTATTTAATTGATCAATATATCTTTTTGTTTTAATCAAAACATGTTGATGTACTATATAGAATAAAATTTTAGATTTGAATCGTGACATTCTTTACAACGAATTAGATACTTCAGTTTATTTTATTTGCAAAACCGTTATTCAAGAGTTTCTCTTTCTAGCACTATCCCCACCAAGGAAGGTGTAGAAACCTTCTAGAATTGTAAAATAGGTTTTTTCACTGTATTCGATATCTTGTCTGTTTCTTTTTGACATTGAATATTGTACAAATATATAGTGAAACCTAAGTCTAATAACAATATTTATCGAAGCCCAAATAGACCCAATACACCTACTCAAAGTGGAGAATGTAGATCATAGACACCCAACTTTATCAAAAAGGCTTGAAACTCCCGCTTTTCCAATGTTTTCGTTATGATATCAACAAGTTGAGTTGTGGTGGAAACATGCTTGATGTGAATGATGCCGCAAGTTATCTCATCTCGGATAAAATGACAGTCCAAAACGACGTGTTTGGTGCGAGCGTGATACACGGGATTGGCAGCAAGATTAATCGCATATAAGCTATTAGAATGTAGAGGGATGGAGTAACTACAATCGATGTTAAGTGCTGGAAGCAATTCCCGTAACCGTAAGAGCTCTGAAACTGTGTTGGCCATTGCTCGATATTCGGCCTTGGCCGAGGAACGAGATACCACATCGTGCTTTCTTGTTTTCCATGATACCAGAAAGTCACCAAGCTGTATAAACTAGCTTGATAAAGACCTTCGTGTGAGAGGACAAGAACCTTAGTCCGAGTCACACCATGCGAACAGTTTCAGCGGTGTCAAGGCGCGAAGAAGTATGTCTTGGTTATGACAGTTCTTGAGGTACTTGACCACCCGGAGAGCTACGAGCCATTGAGAAATCTTAGCATTAGACATGAATTGCGGCAATATATGAATCACATAAGAAAGGTCGGGACGAGTGACGGTAAGATAAATCAGTCGACCCACTAAGCAACGGTAACGAGATAATTTTGTGATTGTATCTCCATCGGCAAGAGCGAGTTTATGATTCTGTTTCAGAGGAAAAGCTACTGGTTTCACTCTTGGGAGTCCCATTTATGAAATTATATCGAGAACATACTTTCTTTGACAAAGATATATTTCGGTTGGATGGCGCAGTACCTCGATGCCAAGGAAATAACGAAGAATCCCGAGATCCTTCATTTGAAAACAAGTGTTGAGGTAGTGCTTGAAATCATTAATAGCCTGCAGAGAATTTCCAGTGATAATTAAATCATCTACCTACACAAGTACATGTAGACGACGAGTGGAATGAGCAAAGATGAATAATGTATATTCTGAGAGGTTTTGCTTGAATCTAAACTGTTGGAGAGCTTGATTCAATTTGGAAAACAACACTTTGGTGCTTGCCGGAGACCATAGAGAGACTTACGTTAGCGGCATACTCGGGTTTTATCATCTTTCCAAAAAACCAGGTGGAAATTACATATATACCTCTTCGTTTAAAGTCGTCGTGCAAGAATGCATTGTGTACATCCATTTGGTGTACTTCCCAATTCAAAGACGCAACTTGTTGAAGAAACATGCAAACCGTAACCATTTTAGCAACTGGCGCAAAAATATTATTGTAATCGACACCTTCTTTTTGATAATTGCCAAGTACCACCAGCCGTGCTTTGTAACGTTCAAGAGAACCGTCGGCTTTGAGTTTAACTTGATACACTCATTTGTAACCTAGAGCATGCTTACTCGGGGGTAAACTTACAACTGTCCAATTATTATTATTCTCAACAGAACGCATTTCATATGTCATTGCAACACGCCAATGGTCATGTAACACAACCTCTTTGAAGTGTCGAGGTTCGGAATGTGTTGCAACAGCCATAACATAAGCATTGTGATTGTTTGAGAAACGAGCATTAGCAAAATGTTGATCCATTGGATAAGTAGAAGCAGACATGAATGATTTATGCAGAACTTGAGAGATATAATCATCAAGTTTAGTCGGTGGCTTTTTTTATTCTGTGACCTCGTCCAAGAGGTTGAGAAACTTCAGGTGAAGAATCGATAGGAGTGAGTGGTGGGACAAGAGATGGTTGTGGTAGCTCTGTGTCTGGTTGTTCAAGGATTTATGCTTCTAAAGACACTGCAGGTGCAAGCTGTTGTTATGCTATGGTAGTGCCAATAAGAGTGGAGTGACAATGTGTGGAGGCTGTAGAAGTGGAGCAAAGTCATCATCAACAGGAGAAACACTTTGAACTGGCATAGAAATCGAGGGCTGAGCCGGTGGAGCAGTGTTAGCGATGTAGTGAAAATCTGATTCCAAGAAAATAACATCACGAGATACTGTAACTTTTCCAGTTTCGAAATTATAGAGTCTCCATCCCTTTTGAGCGAAAGGGTGTAAATTTATCGTTGTCGTGGCGTTGATTATGCACATAGCAAACGTAACCAAAAACACAGATGTGTTGAATATGTGGTGGACGATTATAAATCAGTTCAAACGGTGTCTTGCCATGTAAAAGTTTGGTGGGTGTGCGGTTAATCAGATAACCAGATGTAAGAGCACAATAACTCCAAAACTGAACATGTAGTGATGCTTGGAAATGAAGAGCGCAGACGACATTGGAATGTACATGTGTTTGCGTTCGACGCGAACATTTTGCTGCGGTGTTCCGACACATGAAGTCTCATGTATTATTCCTTGTTGGGCAAAGTAATTCTTTAGACAAATGAACTCAGATCCATTATTGCTCCGAACAGTGCGAACTCGTTTTAGAATCTACCTTTCAACCAATTGTATGAAATTCTTAAGATGTTCTGGTGCAAGCTGTTTAGATAAAGTAAATCCATACAACTCTTCAGTAATCATCAAGAATTGTTAAAAAAATAACGAGATCCACATAAAGTCGGAGTCCGATATGGTCCCCGTAATTCACAATGAATTAATTCAAAAGCAAAACTTGTTATTGATGAACTCAAAGGAAAAGAATCACGGGAGTGTTTAGCACGAATAAAAACGCCGCATGTCTTAGAATCAAATGAATTTCTATTGAAATATGGAAGTTGAAACAATTCTAATGCTTGAGATGAGGGGTGCCAAACAGCAGAGGAGTCACTGCCCATCGAAGTAAGATTTCTCACAACTTCCATTTGCCGCAGAAAATACAACCCATTCTTTTCCTTACCGGCTCCAATCAACATCAATGTAGTGCGTTCCTGAATCACACAAAGCCGACCATTGATTTGAAAAATACAGCCTTTGTCACGAGTAAGTTGGGAGACAGAGATAAGATGGCAGCAAAGACTATCAACAAAATAGACAGATTTTAGAGATAAAAAAGATCCAAGAGAAACAATTTCCCTTTTTCTTGAGATAGTGAATCTGCCATCAGGTAATCGAATGGTAACATGAGACATCTCGCATACATTTTGTAAAAATGCAATAGATCCAGTTATGGGGTTTGAAGAACATGTATCAAAGATACAAGATTCCAGTATATAGGTACTTGATGTGTGATATGTTGTAGTTGTAGTACGTTCATCTAACAGATGCACAAAAGCTTTCCATTGGTCATTGCTAAGACCACTAAGCCCAATTCTGTCTAATTTTGTCTGTTGGTGTTAAAGGGTGATCAAAAAGTGAAGTTGGGGCATTGGCATGATGAAGCATGACGTGATTAGCACGAGCAGATGTGTCACTTAACTTGGCACGAGCAGACTGTGATGATCTGCGAGAGAAGAAGCTTGGATGCGGAGAAGAACGATGGTTATCACTACTGATTTCTTGGGTTTCTCTTCATATCAGGGAGGATATCCAATCAACATGAAACCATTCTTAGCTAGGTGACCATTACGGCCGCAATGTGTGCAAATAATTTGAACGCCTATGTTTTTGTTCAATGGCACAAAGGAAGACTATTGAACTGAAAAACTTACCCCTTCAGCTTTATCATCATGTAAGTGACCGATAGCCTTGGATTCTTCATCTTGAATCAGAGTGTTATAGGCGTCTTCAAGAGTGGGTAGAGGAACGCGTGATAGTAGAGCGGATTTGACAGGTCCGTAGATGGTTCAATCGAATCCCATGAGGAATTGATGCAGTTTATCCTCTTCGTGTTCTTTACGAACTTCATCCATGGTTTTTGCTTGCTGATAATCAGCAAGACTTCGCCACAGTTGCGTTAGTTTTCCAAAGTAAGACTCGATAGGAAGACCTTTTCGACGGCAAGTGGCTAACTCGGACTTTAAGCGTTGAACATGTTGTCCATTCCTGAGGCCAAAGCGTTTCTGGATATGAGTCCAGAGCTCATGAGCATCGTCAAGATGAAACAATGTAGCAGAAAGATGATCATCAATCGTGAGTTTCATCCATGAGACAACCAAAGCGTTATTTGCGATCCAATCTTCGTAGTCGGTATAATCTTCATTCGGTTGGAGAATAGTACCATCAACAAAGCCAAACTTCTTGCGTGCTTTGAGAGCTAGACGAAAATTGGTGGACCATTCATCGTAGTTGGATCCTTTTAGAAACGGTTTGGAAACAAGGATCCCTGAATTGTCACAAGATGTTAAATCATACAGCGAGATAGTGCGATGAGTAGTAGTTTCAGTCATTATAGAGAAAAAAATCGAGCTTCAACCTTTGTGTAGTTAGGTTGGAGGCTCTGATACCATGTAGTAACCTTTTAGAATTATAAAATAGGTTTTCTCACTGTATTTGATATCTTGTCTGTTCCTTTTATACATTGAGTATCGTACAAACATATATAGAAACCTAAGTTTAATTGCAATATTTATCGAGGCCCACATAGGCCCAATAGAAGGACCGGCTGAAGAAGCAGTCGAAGAGTTCTTTCGGTCACTAGTACTCGGTCACGAATGCGTGCATCGCGATTTGGGACTACCAACGATTCCAATTTCGTGTGGTCTAGCAGCTCCAGGTTTCATCTTCTTAAACCGGTATCCAATATGACTAACCAAATCTGCTTCAAACCACGATAGAGAAAAGTGAGTTAAAGCATCTGCAAGATAGCTAAAAGTAAACTCCGCCTAATTTGCGGGAGTGCATTCGAAAAGACGTCGATACTGGATGAAAACCAAAACCAAAGGTACCAGATAAGAGAGGAGAATATTTTATGTTGCAACAGTATTGATGACTTCCACGAGTCGATAGTAAACTTCCACAAAGGGAAAAAAAACAAGACACGACGTTGACCAATCATTCATTAAGAAAGTCGGACAGTGGTAATAAACGTAAAAAAGCCCAATAACTTACAACTTACAACTTACCGTCTTAAAAACGACAAGAAAATGCGCGTCGTTTCACTAAATATAAACGACGCGTCGTGCATCTCGTAAAATAGCGAATAGGTTTTGGTCCCAAAAGATGGATAAGATCATCTCATCACGTGATCAAAAGTCAGAAGAGCCCATCACAATCTTCTTCGTTGGAGACGACAATTCATTCTTCGTTCCCATCACTCTTTCTCATTTCTGAATTGTTTTCTCCTCACAGATTTACAATATTCTCCATTAAACGACAAAACCCCAATTCTTTCTTTTTCGAAAAAGACAATATTTTTGCAGCAGCTCTCAATTGGGTCCTTTTTATTCAATCTTGGCCACGCGTAAAGCTCGGTATATACCGAAAGCTATGATCTAGGAGAGGATCTTTAAGAAAAATTCTTACTTGGCCACATAAAATTTCTATTTTTATGTTTTTTACGTGTTTATAATTTTAGCTTTTGAGACGAGGACAAGAAGATTAATAGCAAACACTAGTTTTGCTAAATCATCAAATTAAAGTGAAGTTTGTGGATGTAACATCTCCTCGGTGAGCTTTCCTTTCTTTTCTCCTGATTTTTCTGAGAAACTCTGATTTTTTTCCCCTTTAAAGGTTGTTCCTTTATGACAAAAATTGAGTTTTTATTTCAGATTTCAGAATTCAGAATCTCAATTTGTTAATTTTTTTCACAAGAGATTTGATTCTGCATCTGTAAACTTATTTTAATTCATTTGGGCATCTCTCTGTTTTTGATAAGTGAGTAAAGTTTGAATCTTGATTTTTTTTTGTTCTTCAGATCTCTTCTCAGATTAAGAAATATTCTCATTGATTCCAAATATTGTGCAGTGAAATCGAACATACACGCTTCTTTGAGTGAGAAATAGAATTTGATTTTGGGCTGTTTATAATCATGGTGGAACCCTTTAAAAACAGTGAAGCATATCAGATGGTGAGATATCAGAATTATAACCATCACAATTCTGGAATATCATCATCATCATCATCATCAGCATCTCCATTGCTTGATTTAAGAGTGTTCTATGTGAGAATCAGCAATTTCAAAGTGGATGATTCAACACCTGAAGTCCTCACAATCACTCATATTCCTCTAGATCCAGATTCACTTCTTGAGATAAACAGTGTTAGAATGAGTACTTGTTCTGATGGAGTTTCATCTCAGTTAAGACGAGATCGTGTCGATAAGAAATCAGAAGTAGCTACTTTTATCAGCACAGACAATATAAGATTATCTGGTGATGTGAAGTTTGAGGTTTATGACAAAGATGAGTTGGTTTTGTGTGGTGTTCTTGAGATGTCTGGTAGTAATGGTGAATCTAATAAGCGGTGGAACATGAATTGTGAAGCTGAGATTACTGCAGGGTCTGGTTTTTTAAAGGAGAAATATGTTGGTTGTTCGGAATTTTCATCTCCATTGCCAATTATTGAAGTTTATGTCACTGGTTGCTTCTCAGGAACACCTATTATCTTAACTAAGACATTACAGCTTGGTTTTAGAAAGAAGCAGAATAGAGGGAATGCATTAGATTCGATTCCGGAGTATGAAACTAGTGAGCCTCATAAAGGCAACTCCTCTGAGCTTGATTTTCAGGTAATTTGGCTATCTCAAGATTATTACAATGTGTCATAATAGTTTTACTTACTCTTTAAATGCTTTATTGAAGAAGAAGAAGATATGAATCTTCTTAGTCATGATGCTTAGAGTAGTATGAGAAATGTTTCTTGGTATTCTTAGGAAGATATCTCTTTAGATATTGAAGTGGACCCAACTTTGTGATAAATGATCTTGTTAGGTATGGGACCTAACACATTTAACAAGTCAATAGATAGTTTTCTCTCTCTCTCTCTCTCTCTCTCTCTCTCACCCTCTCCCATTTGCCTCTTGTTTTGTGTTCTTAATATCCTGAACTCTTATCTTCCTCTGCAGTTACCAGTCAATAGATAACTCTCTCTACTGCTATCTCTCATTTTGTATGTAATGCCAAAAAAATATCTTCGACGCTCACCGCACTAATTTGATAAGAATCTTCCTTCTTTATTGATTGAAAAGCAAATTACACAAAAGACCTAAGGTACATAGTATATTCTCTTTGTTCTTGAATCCTACACACTCCGTACAAACCACCTCTAAGCTACCTATCAAGCAATAGGAGAGTTCTATGGTCACAGACTCTGATTCACTACTGATTCAACTATAACAAACTAACAGACTCTCTAACTACTCATAACTACTCTTCCACGTCAGCAGCAACCTCTTCTCAGACCCACTTGCTTATCACTTTAACCTTTCTGATCTGTTCTCTTCTTACATACATAAGCTTTCCAAGGCTTATCAATATCATCTTTAGTGTATGCATAGACTGATTTAGGTGACATTTCCATATTAAACGGTTAAGGTTGAGATTAACTTATGCTTTAGGTTCTTGCAGTTGACATTGTCAAAACATTTTGGGGATGGATCTTCACACTCACCGTAGATTAATAAAATCTTTTTAACTGTATCACCATATCTATAACTTCCACATAATAGCCACTAGAACAACATAACTATTAGCATGTATTCTACTTACAGGTGATTGTGTGACTAGTGTAATCTGAATTTGACTATCTCTATGAATCTTTCTTTTACATATCTCTCTGTTGGTAAGTTCTTTTTTAAGTATATGAGTATTTTTTTATTTAAGTGCAGTTAACAGAATATCCAAGATACAAACAAGAATATGAAGGAGAATATGGAGACATGTATTGGAGAAGAGAGTATATTGATGGTGAAGATGGTGAAATGTCATGGTTTAACGCCGGTGTGAGAGTTGGTGTAGGAATTGGTTTAGGCGTTTGTGTAGGTCTTGGCATTGGTGTTGGTCTTTTGGTGCGTACTTATCAATCAACCACAAGAAACTTCAGAAGGAGACTTATCTAATTCACATTCCACTATACAATCACTTTTGACTGAGGAACATTAAGCTATATAGTCTTTGAGCTAATACTTGCTTTGTGTAGTATATAATCTTTTCTTCATGTGTCTTTTTTCTATTTCTTTTTGTGTCTTCAAAATTTTGAAAGAAAACATTTTCTCTTCTTGTAATAGTTGTTGAGAAGAAACAAAACTAGTTACTGGTTATATATATGTTGTATGTATTTCTTTGTTGCTCTAATCTTTGAACCACAACAAATCGACCTAAATTCTATTAAAGGAAGAGTTGAACTCGCGAGTGAAAAAATGAGATCACTAGTGTAATGATAAGATAGCAGATGTATAGATGTGACAATTCACTTATAAGATGCCAGAGTGATTACAGATCCCAACTCGTTTTATTTACTCAACGCCATGCCTAATCTTACAATCTCTCCTTCAAATCAAGAACTTTTAATTAGACTTGTAACAATGTATTGCCTTCAAAACATGTTAAGTGTTGGTCTGGACTGGCTCAGAGTTAGGGGAATTCTCAGCTCCTGAATCCTCATTGCTCGAATGCAGCGGGTTATTGTTACTGCGAACAAATCCCCAAAAGTTTGCAGTTTTAACATCATCCTTGTTCATTTGCTTGGAGAATTCTTCATGGTTATATTGCAACAAAGCTTTTCCTCCAAATTCAGTTGGAAGGTTATCACCGTCGAAAAATGAGCTCATAAGCTCAACACTTTCCGGGTTCTTTGGGTAAACAAACTTCACCTTTTGGAATGTCTTTGCATCCATAAAGTATTTCACAATCTGTAAAACAACACATAAACATGATCATTGTGGGTGGCAAAATAACCATATCCGAAGAATCGAACCAAACTGAAATATTTGGTTCCGAACCCGAATTGAATTATGAAGTATCAAAATCTATTATCCAAATAACAAAAACCAAACCAAACTACCTGAATTAACCAAACTTCACCAAAAATAAATAATATTCTTTATTAAATATAAAAATAATAAAACTACATATATTTAAATTACACAATATTAACTAAAAATATTTTTTTATTTTTATTTTTATTAAGGATTTTTTGTCAATAATCGAATAGGAACCAAAATACCTGAACGGATACCCGAACAAAATGAAATAATTATCCGAATGGATATCAAAATATATTATTCAAATAAACGGAATCGAACCCGAACCAATTAATCGAACTGAACCAGAACAAAAAATTTAGGAACCGAACCCGAACCATCATTTAAAAATACTCAAATGGATCCTAAATTCTTAATATTCAAACTACCCGAAAGAACCGAACCTAATACCGAACGCCCATGCCTAGTAATCATAATGAAAATGCCATCATGTTCCTGCGCATTTATGAAACTATCTAAATCAACAAAATGTTGTCTGAACTATGAGATTGAAGCACTAACCTTCCAGAATGCTTCAAAGAGTCTTGGAGGATTATAAAGGAAAGCTACAGCTAATCTCTCTGGATAGTGATTTTGCAGTATATTAATAGTTTCTCTAGCAGATTTAATAGGAACACTAGTACTCAATGTCCAGCCTGTGAAGTCAATAAGCCAAGACATTTGTTCTTGATCCTCTGGTAGATTTAAAATAGCATTCTCAATAAGATAAACCAAATGTTTAATCTGGTTATCGAACGATTTAGTATTCTGCAAGCCAGGTCTTAGTATAAGAACTGTTCTTCCACACCTATCATGAAATCCAGCTCTATAAACTTTACCAGTTTCACCTTCACCTGAAACTTCATCCTAGTAGAAATCAAAACCTCAAACCGATAAGTTTTTTCGTAGAGATTCTATATAAAAGGATTTAAAACTTTTGATTAGTTTATACCCATTTGATTTCCTCAGGTTTAAAAGTAGATCTCCATTTTAAAGTCTCTTCAAGCATCTTTTTAGCTTTGGTTACATTCCAATTCCTAGCTTCTAGGTATCTCTTAAGACAAGTATCTGAACAATAGAGTGAACTCCTTCCAGATATCTGACCTATATGAGTCTTAAGCTCTTTGATCTGGTTCATAAAGAACAGGTAAATGAACTATGTAACTATGTAATCACCAGAACCATAGATGGCCAATATAATTCATAAATCTATAAGAATAAATTTAAATCTTTTAACTTCCTATATTTTAGGAGATTTACATAAATATTAAATAGAATATAATATACGCTATGATTATCTATATCTTCTTGTGTATATCTTCAAAAGCCTAGAAAGTTTTAACCTTTGCCTCTCTAAGAGCAGCCTCGTTATGTTCTCGTTCGGTTTGAGATAAAGCTTTGCGACCAAACATTTTGATTGACACTCTTGAGTCCAAAATCAAAATCTGTAAAAGTTTAACACAGTGAATAAGAGATATAGATGATAAAACATGGAACACTATATCAATAAAAAGTTCATAAGATTCATGTGACATGAATCATAATTCACACAAACAAAGCATGACTGGATTATCTACTACCATACAAATTGAGCCTTGCATAGGATTTACCAAAATCCGGAATAATAGACAAGAGAAAACTTGATCAGAGATTTTTACAAACGGTAAAGAAAGAAACTTTAAAGAGAAAAAGGAGAAGAATAAGCGTACGATAATTAAAGAGAGAGACCAAAATGTGAGAGAAGTCGTCTTGAGTAAGGTGAAGAAAAAGTAGAAAAGTGATGATAAAAAAAGAGAGGAGAAGGTGGTGCGATAAAAAACGTAAAGATACCAAAGGCTTTAAGACAAGTGGACAAGAACTACGACATTTATCTTCTATCACTAACGTAATGCCACGTGACATTCACACGTATTACTCAGACAAACACACCAATACGTAATTCTTACAGTATTCGAGATTGATTAAAACAGTAGAATTATACATTAAAAACCTTTTTGCATTTATTTATTTTATGTGGAGTGTTTTTTTTTCCGTAATACACGTATATAAAAGTGATCTCTAGTATGGGTACTAAATTATGAAAATAGTAGTATAATGTTTTATACTAATATTCTATTTTTATAAAAAAGAAAGTTTAGCAAATTGAATACAATAGTAACAAAATCGAAAATGATTTTTTATAACAAAAATATTTGTATTAAATATTTATTTAGAAAATTATTATTATTGTTAAATTTTGATATAGTTTTATAAATTTAGTTATATAAATTTAGTGTTAAAAAAAAAAAAAAATTTCTTCACCCAAAGAATTAATTACACTAGTCATAAATACGACCTAACCTAAAATGCTCACGCCTAAATAAAATACAAGATGAGACAAATTTGTTTGAACACAGCGAGAAGTTACACAAAATTGTTGTATTTGAGTGAAGTTTAAAGACAAAAAAAACATTATCAACACAGACGTTAAGTAACTAACACCTACAAAACTTGATCAAGCTAAAGATTCTGAATCTCTGAGACCAACAACAGGTTCAATAATCCAATGCGCAGATCCTTCTTGTGTTCATCTTAGATTAAATGTTGGTTCTTTTGATCCTCTTGGTAGTAAAATTCCTACAATGAATCAGAAAGACTATCCAAAAAATTGATAACAGAATTTATTTGTTAGTGGTTTACTAATTTCATTGAAATTTAACTAATTTTGCAAGCTCATAGAGCTGATGAAAAATCGAATTTAGGTATGGCTTAAAATAAGGATTAAAAAGCTCAGAAGATTGCAAAGTCTTATCAAAGATTGAATCAATCTCATATGTCCAGACATATAAAAAGCAACATCATCATAGCTAATTATCCAAACTTTATATAAATAAGTAATTTACTCAGAGAATCTAGTAATGGCAGACAATCTACACGGCATCAATTCAGACCGCCCGTCTGCTAATATCTCATCATCGTATAAAATTACTACAAAACAGAATCTTAAAACAAGGCATCAGATAATAAGCGGAGATGTTTTGTCAACACTGTTCATCTGTGTTTAGCATAAATTAATCAAATTCTTCATTTGCCATTAAAAAAAAAACAATCTAAAAAATAAGAAATATAGGTCGATTCATTTGACGCCAAAGCAAATAAAAAAATAGCAATGGGTTGGTAAAATAACCTAATTCAATCTATGCACCTGTTTTAACTCCCTTCACCATTTTTTTGTGATTTTACTCTTTGGTTTAGAGAAGTGGAAAAACTGATGCATTAAAAGAAATTAAAATCGAAAATCAAGAAATCAGAAATATTTTTACATATACAAACTCCAAGAATCATATGAATAATGAAAATATACGAGAAGAAGAAGGAAAACTGCGGAGGATACATCTGTTGATTTTTAAGAATTGGGATTTTGTCATTAGAATTATATATTGCGAGCTTCTAATTTATACTTTTCTTTAGCTACCTAGGGTTTTGCATTTAACAGGCCTACGAAATTGTTTTAGTGGGTTATTTACAAAAATTACTAGGCCCATTTGAGTATGGTTCATTGTGATTAGGGTGTTTAATTTAGTAAAACAGAACTGAACCGAATTATAATTATGCGATGTGTGGTTTTGGATAAATCTTATAAACTGTTCAGATATATTTTTATAACACGTATTTTCCAACAAAGCTTAAAATTTGATTATTTTAAAATGTAAAATATTTTATTAGCTTTGTAATATAAGTAAAATTAAATTGATATATTTACATTAAATTAAAATCTATCTAATCTTTATGAAGAAGAATAAGTTTTTTAAGTTATGTACACGATAGTGTTTGATATTTGTAATAAATATATTATGGATATTATAAAATACATCACTTTCAATAACATTTTACATCATTTGACGACATTGTTTTAGGGCTTGTTAGAGCATCTCCAAAAGCAATATCTCAAATTTGAGGTATCACCTCCCTCAAATTTGA
>OVAV01000203.1:0-22075 GCA_900406375.1 Iberis amara | reverse complement strand
TGTTCTCATTTCGTTTTCTTACGAACACCCATTTGTATCCAGCCGGTTTTACATTTTCAGGTGTGAGAACAATATGTCAGAATACATTTNTTTGACATTCATATACAAATTTTGGTTATGGATCTTCGTTTTCCTCTTCTATTTCTCTAGATAGAAGATAAGAGAAAACATCATCAATATCATCCATTTCATTTCGTTTCCATATCCTTTAATTTGTTATAGATGTAGTTAATTGAGATTTCATGATTCTCTTCCGGTTCAACATGCTCTACGTTTTCCGTAGGCTCTTGGTTCGTTTCCTCTAAAATATTCTCTGTATTTTGGGTAGTATCAAGCCTTTCAACTTCCTTTCGTTTTCTAGTATTTTTATCCTTAGAACCAACGGGTCTACCATGCTTCAAGCGGGTTCTAGACTCACGTGTATCATCTGCTCCTCCACGTTCTTGTGGGATTTCAATTCGAGCAGGTGCATTTGCTGCTGGTATATGAGATTCAGTTACCGTTTTGGTATCTGCAAATGCATCAGGTAACTGATTTGCTAGACTTTGCAAATGTAAAATTTGTCGAACTTCTAGTTCTGACTGTTTCGTTGGTGGGTCGAGGTATAACAGGGATGGTATAGTCCATTTGATATCCTTTACAACCTCTTTATTTTCTCCCCTAGAATCGGGAATACCTTTTTCATCAAAATGACAATCAGCAAAACATGTTGTAAATACATCACCTGTTTGTGGTTCTAGGTACCGTATAATTGATGGAGAATCAAAACCAACATATATTCCCAACCTCCTTTGTGGTCCCATCTTTGTACATTGCGGTGGTGCTATAGGCACATAAACCGCGCAACCAAAAACTTTTAGATGGAAAATATTTGGTTCTCGACCAAATACTAGTTGCAATGGAGTATATCTATGATATACACTTGGTCTTATCCGAATGAGTGCTTCTGCATGCAGAATGGCATGTCACCATGCTGAGGTTGGAAGCTTAGATCTCATGATTAATGATCTCGCAATTAATTGCATACGTTTAATTAATGACTCAGCCAAACCATTTTGAGTATGAACATGAGCTACAGGATGTTCAACTTCAATTCCCGTTACTATACAATAATCATTGAATGCTTGGGATGTGAATTCACCAGCGTTATCGAATCTAACTTTCTTAATTGGATAATCAGAAAACTGGGCTCCCAGTTTCATTATTTGAGTTAGAAATCTTGCAAATCCCATATTTCGGGACGATAACAGACATACATGTGACCATCTACTTGAAGCATCAATAATCACCATAAAATAGTGAAATGGTCCACATGGTGAATTTATTGGTCCACAAATATCACCTTGAATGCGTTCAAGGAACTTTGGTGATTCTTTATCGATTTTGGTTACCGATGGTCTTATGATTAATTTCCCAATGGCACATGCTTCACATGTCAATTTATTTGCTTCGTTTATCTCACGAATTTTCAGTGAATGACCATGTGAGCTCTCTATGATTCTTCGCATCATACTAGTGCCTGAGTGACCAAGGCGTTCATGCCATAATGCGAAATCGCTTTGATTTCCTTTGATCATGAGATTCGATTCTAATGCATTTATATAAGTGTAATGCAAACAAGATGGAAGTTCTGGGAATCTTTCGAGTACAACTCGTTTGCCTTCTTTATTGGAAGTAACATACATATACTTCTTTCCATTCTCAGTTTCATACTGAGTGTCATATCCTTGAAGGTATATGTTAAAGCTCAACAAATTTCTTTTAGAATTTGGAAAAAATAAGGCATTATCTATGGAAATTATTGTTCCATTAGGCAATATCAAACTGGCCTTACCAGTGCCTTTAACAAGGTTCACCGGACCCGATATTGTACAGAAAATAATCTTTGTCATTTTTAAATCAGAGAAATATCTCTTATCCTTCAGAATAGTGTGTGTGGTTCCACTATCTGGTATACATATTTCTCTACAGATTTCCTGGGATGTTGTTCCATTTGTATAGTTATCCATTTCTGAAAAAGATATAAATGTTAATAAAAGGATCCAAATAAAATAAAACACACAATAGTTTAAACATCAAAACTTTGGAAAACAACATTATTAAAACAAACGGTGAAATATGTAGTAGATTTCAATGGCATATTAGAGATTATTCATAAGTCTCATTCCACACAACTCAATTCTTAATATAGATAGCCCCGTCGAAATCATTGGCAAAATCAGCATCATCGAGGTGTGTTATACCATCGAAGTGTTCTGTAAAATTCACTTCGGAAAATTGATTTAGATTTGGTAGGCCGAATCATATGATTCTTAATGAGGAGTTCATTGTTTTTTCTCCATTAGTAAAAGTGCCTCAATCAAATCTAAAATTGGTATAACCATGCATCCTGCACTTATTGTTGCAGGGTAATTTGGCCTTTGTGGAAAGTCTTGTATTTTTTTCAAGCATTTAAGCTTCAGTTATAACCTCTCCACAACACCTCAATTTTGCTACAATTCTCAACACAGCAGAATTGTAGTTCATGACTTTATCGAAGTCTTTGAACTTTAGGTTTTGTCATTCGTCCCTAGCAAGTGGAAGTGTAATGTCTATCTGATGATCAAAACGATCTTTCAAAGATTTCCAGAGCTCTTTGGGATTTCTCATATGATCATAGTCATATATTATGCTTTCATCTAGGTTTTTCCGAAGGAAAATCACCGATGTAGCCTTTTCTTGAGCAGTCGAATTATTTTTCTCTTTTATGGTTTTAGATAAACCCAAAGATTCCAAATTTTATTCGACATTATTTTTTCAAGACTTGTAATTGGCTCCAGTAATATCGAGTGCGAAAAAATGGAAATTTTCAATATTTGCCATTTATATCTAAAACATAAAAATTAAAACTTTTACTAGAATATTATTAATTTTAAAGTGACCGATTACATTAATCCTCACAGTAACAATAAAAGAAATACAGCAAACATGATTAAAATAATATTCGGAAAATTTTCTCTATTGGAAAATTCTCCAACAAAAGAACCGTAAATACAAGCGATAATTATGAAAAATATAATGATTAACATTAAACGGAAATTTTGAAAAATAAACATTTTGAGAAATTTCTTTTGGAGTAGTTTGATAGAATATGAAATGTTTGGATGAAGTAAATGAATGAAAAATGAGTATATTTATAGATTGAAAAACACTATTCATAACCGTTGGAAAGTGTATAAATTTTTGAAAATTTTTCTTTGTGACCGTTTATGACCGCTGGTAAAAGTAGAAGGGGTAGAAAATTAATATGAAATTTTAATAAAATTTACGATCGAAAAACAATCAGAAAAATTGACGAGCATCAATGTAATTTAAACAAGATATTTAGATCAGAGATTTATATACAGGTGGCTCAGCCATCCATTGGTGGGGACTCGGCCAACCAATATATATATATAATATAATAACAAGGTTGCTCAGCCATCCATGGGTTGTGGCTCAGCCAACCACTAAATATATATATAATATATGGCGGTTGAACCGTCCGAGATAATAACATAAAGGCGGTAAAACCGTCCATGGTAATAACAACATAAAGGCGGCAAAGCTGTTCGGGGTGATAATATAAAGGTGACATAGTCATCCATAATATTGACAGAATAAAAATTTATGGTGCATTACACATCTATAATATAAATAAATACAATAATTACTAGGCGACATACCGCCCGGTGTAAAATTGTGTAATTTAATTCAGTCGTATCATATAGTGATCGTGCTGATAACGTGTTATAATATATATGGGATTTTATCGGGTGGATAAATATATTTCAGGGCTGAAATATTATACCCGTGAAACTCGGGATCTGATAAAATAAAAGACTGATATTTAAAAGAGGAGATAGTAATGTATTATATGTGAGAAAGATGGAAAACTGAGATGATTTTACAAATGCACGAATCGATCATATATATAAGAGAAAGTAGGTTACTGTGCGCGTGGGCTCCCCACAGTTATAATCAAACGAAGATTGCGGCAGTCATATTTGACGCAGCTTATATTGATTGACTTTTCATAACAATTGTAAAATTGTTTGATAATTTTCATAGATACGTTTCTATGGGAGAAAGTCCCCATAAGGCCTTGCCGATAAAAATAAAAAACTCATAATGCCCTCTTCTAATTTTTAATTTTTTAAAATTCTTTTTGAATAAAAATCCTTTCAAATCCAATTAATTCTGAAAATTACAAACCTAGCCATCATTAAATCGGATAAACCCATCCGACCCAATTAAAATTGGATCAATTAACATAAATTTAAAATTAAATCAAAATTCGCCCGATTTACTCGTACCAATACCAATCGATTTATCTCCTCTTTTTTTAAAAAAATCTCTAAGTGTCGCGAGTAACTTTTCCAACTTAGGATTTCTTCATTTTTTCAAACAAAAACTCCAAACCGCAAATTCCAACTTCTCCACTATCCCAATTTCTGAGGAATTCAACTGCTTTTCTCTTTGTTATCAAGTGATTTGCGATTTCACGTTTTCCATTGTCGAAAAACTTAGGTAAGCTTCTCATTTCTTGGTTTTTGGGTTTCGGGATTTGGGGTTTTTTGTTTCGATTTCTTATATGGATTGTCTCTATTTTTTTTGTTTGTGGCAGAGAAAAAATGGCACCACGTACAAAGAACGCGACCCTACCACTTATTCAAAACAGCGACGAAGCAGAAGCTTCAACGACGGCGGAGGTAGCGGCGGCAGAGGTAGCAAAGGCGGAGACGTAGGAGGCATCGACGAAGTCATCCGAAGAGGTAAGATTTTTGTTTTAGGATAACTATAATAACTTGGATGAATAGAATAACTAGGATAATTAGTATAACTATGTTAACTAGATAAGTACACAAAAGGGATTTCTGGGTTAACTAGGTTTAACTTGGTATAACTACGTTTATAGGATTTAACTAGGTTTGACTTGGTATAACAATGTGTACTGGGTATAACTCGGGAAAACTTGGTATAACTATGTTTACTGGGTATAACTTGGGATAACTATGTTTACTTGGTATAACTCGGGATAACTTGGCATAACTCTGTTTACTGGGTATAACTCGAGATAACTTAATTTTTTTGTTTTCTTTGCAGCTTGGTGAGCCAATGCAGCCGCTTTCATTTTGGTTCCGACCACAACAGTTCAAGCACTATCCCAAGATTCAAACACCGTGTCATCTCAAGGATGTCGTGGACTTAGTAAAAGGCCTAGGGGGAGTCGAATTAACGTGGTTTGAAGAGAGTAGGGAATTCCAACACTTTTTTCACATGCCGAAGGAGAAGAACCATAGACTTTTGGGGTTGTGGACACTGGTCGTCCGGACAGCGAAGACAGAGAAGCAACGCGAACTATAGTTCGTGGTAAACGACATCCCTATCCGATATTCAATAAGGGAGCACGAGCTATTATTCGAGTTAGATTGTCATCATTACCCTGCGAACTACAAGGATTTGGGTAGTTCAAAATTCATGGAAAAGCATTTTGGAAAGGGTGTGAAGCCCGTGGTGGAGCAAGTAAAGAAAAAGTTGTTGTCGATGCGGGGGTCGTCTAATGATAGGCTGAAGATGACCATATTGTACTTCTTATCAACCGTCATCTATCAGCGGGTGAAAAGCGGATGCATTGATTCATTCATAGCTAACATACTGAATAACTTGGACCTAGTTGTCTCATTTCCGTGAGGAAGATTGACGTTCGATGATACGATCAATGAGGTGTTCAAGTTACTGAAACGCTTCTCGAAGGAGGTAAATAAGTCGGCTACGATACCCGACTTCATAGTGCCACTAGAGGTAAACTTTTTTTCTCAAATTCATAATGCTTTTCAATTACCCGGATAACTGTGAATAACTAGGAATAACTTGCTCATATGTTGTGTAGATTTTTCCATTTGAATGCATTAGTGCATCGAAGGATGCGTTTCGCAAAGAAGTCGAAGCTCCATTCCCAGATTGCCGAAGGATGTGCAAGGGAAATTTTTTGGACCATGACTCCAAAGGATATTATCATTTATCCGATATATACACAAGTTTGGGTGAAACGAAGATATCAATTACTTTTGTTGATGTAGAATAACTAGGACTAACTAAAATAACTAGGTACAACCAAAACAATTAGTTTGTTTCAAAAGCTTTGAAACACAAACTAAAGTGCAGTTAAGAACGGGAACAAATAACATGTTTGTTAACATAATGTTATTTGTAATCTATAGGGATCCCCAACTTATAGAAACAGTACGACCTTCATCCGCAAAAGCAATCGAGTGAGGTATGGTCGTCTCTAAATTTGATAAAGACGATAAATCTCATATCATATGATGAGACGCGCCTATATCTAAAATAATATTACTTGTAACTTTCTTAGTAGATAACTTTTCAGGTTCGTCCACCTTTTCTTTTAGCATATGTGAGAAGGCTTGTAATTGTTCTTTTGTGAAATTTGGAAAGGTTGAAGAGTTATAGCCTTATAGGTCGTGGCATATGATGTGGCTCGACCCTCGTCCTGATGAATTCGTTCCTTAACCACGAACTCGTCCTCCCCGGTTGGCTCTCTAGTATCCAGTCTGGATAACCAACTTTTTGCCAACAACGGTCTTTGTCATGACCAGATTTACCACAATGAGTACAAAGTGCACCTTTGTTTCGTGATTTGGTTGGACCCGGAGTGGTATTAATGTCCTTACGTGAAAGCAAGGATGTTTGCGTGGTGTCTTGGCGAGTAAGTAAACTGATTGCATCAGGTTGGTCATGCATAGAAGAAAGTCTTTGTTCTTCACATATAATTTTTGAGTAGATCTCTCCTAAGCTCGGCATAGGATCGCATGCATTGATATTAGAGGTAACACTTCCATATTTTGAATCGTCCAAACCTAGGAAGAACATATGCACCTTTTATGTTTCTCTTAGTTTGGAGTATTCTTTGGTAGCAGCACAAGTACAAGGTATGAGCGGTTGAAAGAGTTGTAGTTCTTCCCTGAGAGAAGATAATCTTCTGTGATAATCTAAAACGGATTGGCCATCTTGTATACACGAGGCAAGATATGCCTTCAGTTGATGAATACATACAATATTTCCAACAAAAACGCTCTTTTAGCTCGGTAAACAATTAATAAACGTTGGTAAAATAACGATCGTGGACCGAACTTTTGGTTCAATGGATTCTTTTAACCAACCTATGATCATGGAGTTGACAGTCAACTAATCTTCATGATCATGACTACCACTAGGTGGTTCTACAAGAGTGCCATTAATGAACCCAGTTTTACGTTTTGCTTGAAGTGCATTATGCATATATGATATCCAATGATTGTAGTTCTCTCCATTCAACTGAATAGAGGTTATCAAGGCACTAGGATTATCTGATGCATAGAGAGTGTAAGGAGAGATAATTTCTCTCCTTTTCAGTAACCCTAGCTCGTGGTGGAGAGGTTTCATAACTGTCACTCATTGTGTAGATTGTTGCCGAAAATCACGTATAGGCAAGGAGAGAAGATCACGTCTTCAGAGATAGTCGAAGTTCAAGTCTTAGAAGGTAAGAGAAGAGCACATCTTGTTAGATTTGAAGATCATATATCCGTTGGAGTTGAAGATTTCGTTGGAGTTTGAAGATCACGTCTTCTTTTGTGTTTTTGAAGATCACGTCTTCTTTGGAAGCAAGCAAGAACACATCTTCTTTGGAAGCAATCAAGAACACGTCTTGGCTCTGATACCATGTAGAATTAGGTATTGAATATGACTTGATCTTATTAATCTCTCAAATCATGTATTTATACAATGTAAGTAAAATCACTCTAAACCTAATATGATCATGAATACGAAATAAGGAAAACATCCTAAAATCTAGAAACACAAGATAAGATAAACATAAATATTAGTATAAATATTGTTCGGTTTGAGACACAAATGTCTGCATGATTTATTTACTGATATCAACTCAAAAGACTAATACTAATTAAGATTTGAAAGTTCTTATATATTAGTTAACTCTCTAACTAATATTGTTTTTGACCCTAAATTTTACACCGGACGTGTCATTGTGTCAACCTATTATATTGTAGAATTATCAGATGAAAAATGTGCAGAACCAACGTCCGAATATGTTCTGGTTTAGGATATTAGATCATCTCCATTAGTGGTTTTTAAGGGTTTTTTTAGGAGGTTCTTAGGAAAAAAATTCAGGAAAAATTTCAAAAGAAATAGAAAAGAAGGAGAAACGATTCTTTGTTTATGAATTTTAGAATTGGTTCTTAAATCACACGTGTCAAAACCACACTCCTTCTCACTTTTTACGGAAGTTCCATCTAAATCGAGTCTCCGGCGAAGGATCCGACCAAAACCTTCGAGCTCGGAGAGAGAGAGATTAAGGAAAATCAGGGAGAAGAAACAGAAGAAGATTTGTCGTCTGATTCCTCAATGGAACTGGAGAGTGATCAAAATGTGAAAGGTGCATATTCTTCGCAACCTCAATTTGATCGTCGTCGCAAGCGTAAGAAAGGAAACATGTTATCCTTTACTCATCTCCTTGTTAGATTTTTAGGGATTGTTCTTGAATGCATTTTTGTTGATGACGTTTTATGTACATCGCTCAAGATTTGTGAGTTTGATTCAACGCATTCTGTGTTGATGTCTTGACTTTGTGGTGTTGTAAAGAAATAGATATGAGAAGATTTGTTGTTATGTTTTAGCTTGTTTGTTAGTTCGATTGAAATTTTCCACAAGAACTGTGTGGTGTTGCAGAGAAGTAGAATTATAGTTCGTGATCTTTGCTATTTTATTAAACAATGTAAGAAGTCATTGTTGTGTTTCAATAAAACGTAGAAGATATAAGAAAGGCAGGAGCAAAAAAACCTTTTCTTAGTTAGGAATGATTTGATATGATTCGTGTTGCAGCTTCTCTTTTCTGATACTTTGATGATTTTTCAAAGATTCATGGGTTGCTACAGCTATTGGGCTTTGATGTGGAGTTAAAGCTAGGAGGAAGTGGTCCATGGGACATCTATGAAGATGATGTTGAGCTTATGCACATTCCTTGTCCACTGTCCACTTGGAAGAACATGTAAAGACTAATTTCAAATTGTTTTGGATAATTGGTTACTGGTTAGAATAGAATTGATTGTTGTGATTTAAATTCTGTTTCATTGTTTATGTGTTTGTGTTCAATGTTTGTGTTCAATGTTAAAGTTTGTGTTGAATGATAATGTAATTAGTTTAGTTTCTGTGTTTTGTGTTCAGTTTCAATTACTTATGATATATGAAGTTTCAGAAGCAGAAGAAAAAAATGCAGAAGCACAAGAAGAAGAATGCAGAAGCAGAAGAAGAAGAATGCAGAATCAAGATCTACTTTGTTTCTCCAAACTCAGGTATGATCTGCTGCTTGCACATAAGGCTTGGCTAAAGTTTATATGATTCCATAGGAGGCCATATGAGAGATAGACGATTGATTATATGATTTTAGGCTTGGCTAAAGTGTATAATTGGTTTCTTAAATGCAATATATGATTATGTAATTAAGTTTTCAGGTTGCACATTTTTTTAAGAAGAATGAATTTGTAAAAAACATGTTGTGTTGACATGTTTTCAGGTTGCATAAATTTATAAAAAACATGTGTTCACATTTTTTTTTAAAAACCAAAGTTTAAGATACATCAATGGAGACACATTTTGTTTCTAAGATTTGTAAGTATTTTAGACACAAAATTATATAAAAAGTAAATAAAAAATGACTTAAGATATAAAAGTTAAAAAACACCAATGGAAATGCTCTTAGGACATGAAAATCTAGGCCCATAATTTGTTGGTTAAAGACTAGAAAAAACAAAGAACCGACCGAAATATTATGGTAAAATAAATTGGTGTAGACAAAGAGAAAAATACGATACTTGTCATCTCAATCTACCTTCCTTTTAATGCCATGCCGCGAATCTAGTCGGTGACTTAAGACGCATGCATTGACACGTAGCCAATTAGATATCTCCACGTAATCACTCTCTCGACTCTATCTAGTGGATAAGAAGAAACCCTTTTAGGCTGTTTTCGATCTTCAAAATCATTTTGGGGGTTTCATTCATTCATTAGGGTTTTTATTGTGTGATTCTAATCTGTGATCATGGAGGGCGATTGGGAGCTTGTTCATGGCTCCGATGCCGAATCAACTGATTCAATCGCATCGAACAACAGGTTTTCAGTTTCAAGTGGGATCGATGACGGTATGCTTCTCTCTGATCATTTCTCTGTTGATAATAGTCTCGTAAATATACCTGATGATCAGAGTCATGACGCTGTAATGGAATCGGATGATTCTTTACGGGTAGATTACGGGTTAGAACTTCATAATCCTGTTGATTTGGGTTCCCAATCGGGTGAATTTGATCAGAAACACGTCGAGAGCGAGGTTGTTGCTGAATTGACTGGTGGGACCGTATCTCAGTATGAAGATACAAGCAATGATATCACCAAATTAGACATTCCTGAAGTCGTGCACGTTGAGAACCGATCTGCTGTTGAAGAACCTATTGAGGATTCGAGCAAGTCTTGGTCTGATTCAGGAGGAAACGAACTTGTTTCTGGAGATTCAGGAATTATGAATGGTGAAGAGGAGATTGTTTCTGATAATGAAGTTGTATCTACTGAAGCAATCGAGGAAAGTAATGGGGATACTGTAGAAGATGGGGGTGTAGATTCTGCTGTGAGATGTGGTGATGAGAGTAAAAGTAGAGAGACTGTGTGGTGGAAGATGCCATTTGTGCTTCTTAAGTATTATGCATTTAGGATTGGTCCAGTTTGGTCTGTCTCCACGGCTGCAGCTTTGATGGGTTTAGTTCTCTTGGGACGCAGGCTTTATAATATGAAAAAGAAAGCTCAAAGGTTCAATCTTAAAGTTACAATTGACAATAAGGTACACTTTATTAGCAATGAAGTTGATAGCTTAAAATTTGCGTTATCATTTATCTTTAACTTGGCTAGGCTAGTCTAGATTGATTCGTTTTAGCAGTTAGCTGAACACTGTCGCTGTTGATGCAATTAGTCTGACTTGAGCTGTAGAATCTCAGGTTTGGTCTAGTTCGATGATTGTCCTGTCCAGGCTTAACTCAAAGCTCGGTTTAGTAGTTAAAATTTGATATTTTCATCAGCTCACAGATCTCATTCTCCTGCTCTTTTCCTTTGTGAGATTGTCCTTCTATCATTATCGGTTTGTTTATGATCTGTGCAGAAGGTATCACAGGTGATGAGTCAAGCAGCTCGTCTCAATGAAGTGTTCACCGAGGTAAGGAGGGTCCCAGTGATCCGCCCTGCTCTGCCATCACCTGGCGCATGGCCAGTTTTGAGCCTTAGATGAGAAGCCGAATTCTAAAAAGGAGATACGCAAGAGAGAATTAATCATACAAGTATCTCATCATATCATGTATGATGTTAACCAAAAGAATACATGTCTATTTCGCACCTGTCTATAAGTAGTTTACTATCTTATGTAATCGCTCTTGCGAGTCTTGTTAGGATACTCGCGGAGTGATTATTATATACCGATTTATGTATGTCTAGACTGAAAAAGCTCCGTTGATAAGCGTCTTATGTTGTTGGAACTTGAGAATATCACAACCTTTGTGGTATTGGTATGTATTGTCAAATGGTTTTTCTTTTTGCTTCTTTTGGTCAAAACATATTTTTACGNCTCGCGGAGTGATTATTATATACCGATTTATGTATGTCTAGAGACTGAAAAAGCTCCGTTGATAAGCGTCTTATGTTGTTGGAACTTGAGAATATCACAACCTATGTGGTATTGGTATATGTATGTCAAATGGTTTTTCTTTTTGCTTCTTTTGGTCAAAACATATTTTTACGTTGATGAAACATTAGTGCTTACAATTCATTTAAGCTCATAATCTCAAACATGGATTGAAGCAAAAATACAAATTTTTGGTTACATAATAACCTCTAAAAATTTTAAACAGGTCCTGGAATTTCAACAAGTGTTTAATGTTGGAGTTACGTAATTGAGGCTTTTTCCGATTGTGAATTAAGGCCCATAAGCCCATAATAGAACCACATAGATGCTAAATCCCAAAAATGCATAAATACTCGGTCAAGTAACTTCCGCTGCTTCCTCATCATACGCAGCACTCCGACCCATCACCACTCACTGCCGGAGATAAAACTATATTCTTCCCCCCCAAACCCTAAGGTATTCAACTTTACTCAGTTCATCGATTTACAAGGCGTTTCCAGATTTCGCATTCAACAGATGGCTGAGGAAGAGGTTGTTGCTATCCCTGCGCCGCCAGTAGATCTCAAGCGTAAGCTTGACGAGGTTGAGCCTGAGGTCCTAGAGCAACATGCCGGATCGAATGGAGTTACCTTGGATGATAGCAAGGTAGAGTCTGATTCTTCTCAAGCCAAGCGACCAAAGCTAGACGATGAGGCTCCCGATGGTTTAGGTATTTCTGATTTTTTCTCTTGTTGCCAATTGGGGAATTTGGGTCGATGTCTCTTTTTTAATGATTTGTTTTACTAATTGTATTGGGGTTATCTGCTGAACTCTGGAGGTCATTATTGAAAAGCTTCTATATATATCCTAGGGTTATTTACGAAGGAGTATCTATTGATGTATAATGGTTACAGTTTTGTGAAGAAGTTTCGTTGAGTTTGTAAATAAATTAGTCTTTTTTAGGGTTTAATGAGACAGGCAATCTCATTGTTCTGCTGCTGCATTTTGTTGTAGATAATGGAAAGACACAAGAAAACGGTTCTCCGGTGGAGGTAAAGGTCGAAGAACAGCGAGAAGAAGAGAAGCATGAGGAACCCAATGAAGAGGAAACTAAGAAACCATCTGCGGAGAAGGATGAGAATCAAGATTCTGCACCTCTTGTTGAGGAAGTTAAGGAGCTCACTGATGCTGACTTGTCTGAAAATAAGACTTGTGATGTAGATCAGCCAACAGATGATAATGTTAAGCCTGAGGAGGATAACCAAAAAATCTCTACTGAGACCCCAATCTCTCAGGAAAATATTATAGAAGAATGTAATGATGTCAATGGTGGTGAACCTCACAAGGAGGTTAATGACGAAACTAAGGAGTTGAATGATGGTAGTTCACAGAATGAGATTGGTAAAGAAGATAAGGAAGATGGTGGTGAACCTCAGAAGGAGGCTGATGATACACAATCCACGACTCGCAGGATAGATGTCCCAAGTTCAAAGGTGATATCATTTGTTTTCCATTTTAACTATTATGTGAGTATGTCTTACTGCAAGTTTGTCACTAAAATGCTATCACAACGTTTGCAGGTAGGTGTGCTGATTGGAAAAGGCGGGGAGACAATACGCTATCTTCAGTTCAACTCTGGTGCCAAGATCCAAATTTTGAGGGATTCAGAAGCTGATCCTAACGCGGCGTTAAGACCCGTGGATATAATTGGAACTGTTTCATGCATTGAAAATGCCGAGAAGCTTATCAATGCAGTCATAGCAGAGGTTGGAAGTTGTATTGGTCATTAGCTTTGGCTTATTCACTCTACATGTTGTAATTTTTTAGAAATTTGCTCACAATAATATCTTCTGCTACTACCTCAGGCTGAAGCAGGAGGCTCATCTGCCCTTGTTGCGAGGGGACATCCTGCCACTCATGCAGTAGGGATTTCAGAACAGATTGAACTCAAAGTTCCGAATGATAAGGTATTTCCTGCTGTATTCTTTTCTTTCTAGCATCATTTATGATCATACCTAATCCAGCTTCAACTGACAGGTTGGTATAATTATTGGCCGAGGTGGGGAGACGATCAAAAACATGCAAACAAGATCAGGAGCACGCATTCAGGTGATTACACATATATAATGTTAAAGATATAAACAGTAAAAAAATCAAATTTGGAGACACATTTTTACCATTTTTCACATTCTGTTTAACTTTTGTTGTGTAGTTAATTCCACAACATGCAGAAGGTGAAGGATTTAAGGAGAGGACTGTCCGTATTTCTGGAGATAAGAGACAGATTGACATAGCAACCGACATGATAAAAGATGTTATGTACCAGGTATGTTTCCGATACTATTTCTCTCAACAGTGCACGTGTTTCCGTACTTCATAAGTTTGGTTTGTTGCTATAATGAGTCTGAAAAATTCGTTCATTACGTGAATGCTACCTATCTTTCATTTTATCTTTGGTGCCTGGTCTATCTGGTTGCGATGTTATATTATGGTATCATGGTGCATGTTGCTGTCTTTAATTGTACTATGCAAACGCTGTGTTTGAGCTGATAGATCTGTGTGTTTGCTTAAGTTTCTTTCATTATCTGTGTTGATATTTGTATTCGTAATTGCTACATAACTGGCTGTACAGTTATAGGTCTGTTACTTGAATACTGTGGTTCCTTCTCACATTTATGCTGATTTCCTGGGAATAGTGCTAAGCTATGAAATCTATTTAGCTCTCAATGTTCAGTGCAAATCGATACCATATCCCGATGTCTCTGGATAGCTGCATGTTCTCTAAAGTTGGTTTACATGCCCATAAGGAATAGTTGTTCTACTGCTTCATAAAAGAATAGCTTGCAAAAAACATTTACCAAATTCACTGATGTTCGTTTAACTCCTGCTAAGAACATTATATGTTCCATCCTCGATGTCGGTTACCTGATTTTCTTAATATTCAAGGTGCCGATCTCGAGTTGGTGTTGGCTTTAAATATGCAGATTTGGCTATTATCGTTCACATGGGTCAGCATTGCGTCGTTGGTGTTCAGTAGACTGATGTCTACAGAAGAAGGTATCTGGCATTGTTGCAGGTTTGAGTAGTCGGTAAGGCTGCTTTGAGACTTTAATGAACAACTTCAGGATCATAGTGTTAGCATGGATACTATAGTACTTGACTTTGTATCTAACAGACACATCTTCATATCTTAGACATTTGCACGTCTTTAATTAACGTCCCTGAGGAAAGCTATACTTGGAATAGAAGTGGATCGATGGGCGCCTAATGTTTTGCTAGTGAGATTGGGAGAGTTGTAAACTCTGTTTGTAACTAAATTGAACAAGATATGCCTGAATATGCATGGAATGACTTGGGGTAGAGTGTAATGGGCAAGCTTATATAATATGCCATGAAAATCTGAATTAATTTTCCAAGAATGCTCAGCAGTTTCAATTATTGCTAGACGTAACTGGCTGTACAACCAGCTTATATTCACTTGAAATAGTTCGGCATATTATTTGTGAGATTGTAGCTTTCACTCCATTTAAGAGTCTTCGACGTGTGACATTTGTTTTTGAATGTGATGTGTGCCATGATGAGATCCATCTTGTTTTGCTGCTTTGCTATGTTTGTTTTTTTGGGTCAAATGCCTTGCTATGTTCTTAGTTCACTTGTAAATATCTACATTTTATGTTGTGCCATGGATTCCACTTGCTTTGTCCTAATTGAATCATGTTATGATATCACTTGCTCTGTGAATTGTTATTCATTCTTTATTGTCTCTGATGGAATGGTACATTGTTGTGTTTGTTGTAGAATGCAAGGCCATCACCCTATTCTGGTGGTTATAATCAGCCTCCCTACCGACCCCGAGGACCAGGTGGTCCACCTCAATGGGGTTCACGAGGTCCTAATGCTCCCCACTCAATGCCCTATGATTACCACCACCATGGGCCGTATTCATCTCAAAGTTCACATTACCATTCTCCCAGTTATGGTAATTATCCTCCACAGCATATGCCTCCTAGAAGTGGATATGGTGCTGGTTGGGACCAAAGACCTCCACATTCTGGTCCGTATGATTATTATGGTAGACAAGGACCTCAAACCTCTGGTCCAGTCCCCCCTCGTTCTGGTCATGCACCCTCGGGTGGTCCTCCTGCTTCCCAAGTAAGTTATGGCTACGGACAGAGTCATGGCCCAGAATATGGACATGCTGCTCCTTACTCCCAGACTGGTCATCAGCAGCCTTATGGGCAGATGTATGAACAGCACAAGTATGACAACAATCCTCCAATGCAGCCTCCTTATGGAAGTTCATATCCACCAGCAGTTGGTGGTCAGCCAGGCTATTCCCCAATGCAGCAACCTGGTGGTAGGCCTTATGGGATGCAGCAGGGGCCAGTCCAGCAGGGATATGCACCACCACGCCCTGCTGCAGGAGCTTCTTCTGCTGATGCGCCTTATCAAGGTGCAACTCCAGCAGCAGCAGCACCATCATATGGCAATACCAACATGGCTCCACAACAGCAACCATATGGCTATAACTCAAGCGTTGGGCATGCGCAGCAGTATTCATACCCTTCCTACAGCTCTGCTCCACCATCTGATGGTTACAACAATGGTACACAACCACCTGCAACTGGTCCAGCTTATCAGCAGCAAACTGTTCAACCAGCTTCTTCTACCCATGATCAGGCTGGTGCACAGCAGGCTGCAGCAGCAGGCTATGGTGGGCAAGTAGCTCCAACTGGTGGATATAGTTCATATCCATCCTCACAGCCTGCTTATGGTACTGCTCAGACCCAAAACAGTGGGAGCTATGGATACAACGCAGGCTCTCAAGATCCTAACTATGGATATGCTGCAGCACCCGGTATCCAACCCGCTTATGGGCAACCAGCACCTACACAAGCAGGGTATGAGCAGCAGGCCACAACTCAACCAGCAGGCTATGCTGCTGCTCCAGGGAGCACACAAGTGAAAACCCAGTCGCCACAGACCGGTTATGCTCAGTACGATGCAAGCCAGGCCTATGCAGCTCCGCGGTAAGAGAATCAACAATGTTGCAAGGTTTGCTAGACGTGTACTGATGTTAAAGACAGTTTCTTATCAACGGTGGATCTTCCTGCGTCTTTGACTCCATCCCCTTAAATGCTTCGTTGTAATCTCTGTTAACCTTAGTCTGTTGAGTTGTTACTTATAGTTAAGCTGTTATATTTATTTTCGTTGGTCCATGACCAAAGACAATATCGTTATAGACTTCACTATTTAGTCTCATGAGACTTCTTATATTCAATAATTCGCTTAACAATGTCCATTATATCGCCCATATAACTCAGAGACCTGTATTCGTCATTCATATTCCATCAATATTGAATCAAGATTCAGTTTTGTGGGCTTAAGTTGAGCCCAATATATAAGCCCATAACAATTCCCATCAGGCGATGTGTCACCTTCGTATTGAATTTTGATGAAAACAGAAAAAGAAGAGTGAAAACTGAAGATCTGTGAGGTTATTTGTTTTTGATCTGTTTGTTGAATGTTCGCAAGCTTTTAAGCTTCAGAGATGGATTCTTCTACAAATCTAAATCCCCTTCGCGAAGATATCTCTGAGGAAGATAGAGAACCAATAGAAGCTCCGGCATCTGTATTTGCCACTCGTCCTCTTCGTCCACCTTCTACGTGAGTCACCGTCGCTATCTTTCATTCGACACTGATTCTGATTCCTCTCCTCGATTTCGTTTCTCGATTTCTCTTCAGTCCCATCTTTATTTGTGGTGATTTCGGCATGAATGATCGTGAACTGTATAAATTACATCGTTTAACAAAAGGAAATGGTTTGTTATAGGAGTTCTTCGGAGAAGTATTCGCCTGTAGAATGGACAAAATACTTCGACAAAGAAGAAGATATATCAATCCCTGGCTCCGAAGATGTAACGTTAACTTAACGAATGCTCTCATAGTTTCCACAACATTTTAGTATAGTACTTCTCTGTTCTGATGAAACGTATCATTTTAGGTCTTTCACGTATATATGGCAGGAAAAGAAGGACCTGTTGTGTTTTGTCTCCATGGAGGTGGCTACTCTGGGTGAGCGTTTTTGATCTAGCCTCTTTAGCTTTAATCTTATCAAAATTTTGAATATTGGTCGCTCTTTAATTCATTATAATTTTCAAACTAAGAGTTTAAATGGAATCATTGTCAATGTAATAGTTTCATATGTCCTTGTCAGGCTCTCGTTTTCTTTAGTGTCAAATATAATCAAGGAGAAAGCACGTGTAGTTGCGATGGACTTGAGAGGACACGGGAAGTCGATTTCAGATAATGAACTGGACTTATCGCTCGAGGTATAACATCCTTGTTTTGTTTGTATTATATTTGCTCATCTATTGCATATTAGCTGATGTTAGGTTATTGAAATTTGAAACTGATGTAAATGCAGACAATGAGCAATGATGTTTTGGCTGTGGTTAAGGAATTGTATGGAGACTCTCCTCCAGCTATTNTTTTTTTTTTTTTTTTTTTTTTTTTCTGTTTTCTGTATCATGTATTTATGATATTTTTGAACTATGTCAAGAAGTATAGATGGCTGGTCATAACTGAGTACATCAATATATTCCAGTAAGATATCCTCATACATGAACCATTTATGATAAAGCGTAAGATATTGCATATGTAAATTTTTATCACTTAGTGTTAGACTATTCCCTGTGTAAATTATCACTTGTACCAGCTGTAGTTAGCTGTCAGATAATTATGTAATATAAAATATGTGTGGACAGAATCATGTGTGTGTGTGTGTGTGATACAGTTTTCATAAATTGTTGTAATGTTATAAACATACAGCATGGGAGGTTCAGTCGCAGTGCAGGTTGCTGCAAAGAAAGCATTGCCTAGCTTGGCTGGGCTTGTCGTTGTCGATGTTGTTGAGGTTTGCTTTCCTAGAAAACACTTTTATCTGTTCTTCGCTTGGTCTGCACTCATGAGATGAACTGATCAATGTATTTCCATTGCAGGGTACTGCTATTGCTTCTTTGATTCACATGCAGAAAATTTTATCAAATAGAATGCAACATTTTCCTAGCATCGAAAAAGCGGTAAGCAACTTTTGAACGCTTGATTGTTAAAAATATCTAGCATTTCTTATGCGCATATTATGGCATTAGTAAATAGTGTTCTACTTCTCCTCTCCAAATGTGGTCATTTCTTTTGGTGAATCCTCGTTATTGAAATTTCTGGCCTTTTAGATTCCGAAAGTCTCCTCCCATTTCATTGATTTCTTAATTGAAATATATCTACGCAAGATAAAGCTGGCTCCCCTACTTTGAAATTTGAAATTCTTTTGTGGTTGATGTTGATGATACTTACAAGCTGCAACTAATAAATGATTTTGTTGTAGTAAGTTTTGTTGGGTTGGCTATCTCTAAAGTGATGCATAATATCTTCAGATTGAATATAGCGTTAGAGGAGGGTCGTTAAGGAACATTGATTCTGCTCGTGTCTCTATCCCCACAACTCTCAAATATGATGATTCAAAGCAGTGGTGCGTATCTTTGTTGCTGATTTCACAAACTTTGAGGTTTCCACATGTTTACTCTTCCTAATGAGTGAAAACATTCTCCAGCTACGTTTACCGGACACGTCTAGAGGAAACAGAACAATATTGGAAAGGCTGGTATGACTTTCAGTACCTCGTATTTTTCATTCAGTAAATTACTTAGTGCACATTCGCTAATCAGAACATAGAAAATTGGTTAGGACAGAGTTTGTAAGCACTTCGTCCATGTTTGGTCCCCAACCAAAAAGAAATACACAAGACGGAGTCTTTCACTAAAACTGTTCATCCATATAAACATAAGCTTAAAGCTGTTTTGATGTTGCAGTTACAGTTGAATAATAAGGATTGTTAGTCACAATAATGATCGGCTTTTGTGGATATTGCCTTGCACAGGTATGAAGGTCTTTCAGAGAAGTTCTTGTCATCTCCTGTTCCGAAAGTCCTACTATTAGCTGGAACTGATAGGTTGGACAGGTAAAATCATGTTCTTCCCTCTGAAGTTCTGGCTCAGAGGAAGAAACAAGTAACAGATTTAAGATAATTTTCAAATCTATAGTGTATAGTAATAACGATGCTGACGATTGGAACAGAACCCTCACAATTGGTCAAATGCAAGGAAAGTTTCAGATGATCGTAGTCAAACACACCGGGCATGCCATACAGGTAATAAAATGTAATTGCATAATCTTCTTTATATCTAAGTCTGATGCTGATGATGATGATGATAAACGTAAATGCAGGAAGATGTACCAGAGGAGTTTGCGAATATAGTTCTGAATTTCATATCACGTAACAGAATTGGACCTCATGGTGTTGAGGTTTGTTCTTTGTTGTCTGCTCACTCTCTTATTAACGTTTAGTCTTGAAAGCCTCAGTTCACTTCATTTCTTTTGCAGATTCCAGGAAATTGGAAACCTTCACAGCCTAAGACCTGAAACAGCTATTACCGGTAAATGTTGAAGCCGAATCACTGTTTGGTTTTCCCTTGTTTTGCTTGTTAACAGTGTTAAAAGACTACTCACCCACACTACTTATCCATTTCGTTCGGATTAAGAAAGTTATATATTAATAAATAAAAAAGAAGAATTCAGATATTGTTACAAATTGGAGACAAATATACTTTTCCCATCACACCAGTGTCGTATGCAACAAACAATTAATTCCCACACTTGTTATATATATACATTGTTGACCATAAAGAGAGATGATTCGTACTCTTTTAACAGAGAGATTTGCCTTTTAGATTTTGATTTGTCACAAAAGTAGGCAACTTGTGTATTATATCTCATGAATTTCGTGGTGGAGTTAGTTCTTCACATCAATAAAACGAATATTCGATTTTATAAGAGGCAACTCGCCTCACTAACGAGGTAAAACAAAACAAAAAATAAGAGTTCATGACCACAATATTATTGGTCTGATTTATTTTATCTGGTGAAAAAAATGCAGGGAACAGAGGTAGGCAGCTTGAATCAAAGGCAAAGCGAGGCCGTTTATGCAGTACCTTCCTTCAAATAAGCAATGAGATCAGCACGGTCTTGTGGCTTTTTCAGTCCAGGAAACACCATTTTCGTCCCAGGAATGTACTGTTACAACACAAGACAATAATACTTAAATCAGATTGCTAATTGCTTTTCAATAGAATTCTACAACTCAATAGCATAAAAACGCACAAATCACTGAATGGAATCAAAAGATCCTTATTCATCAACACGATTATTAACCCCTCAGGCTAATGAAAAATACCTTCTTGGGGTTCAACAAGTAATCGTAGAGAGTCTTCTCTTCCCAATTGACGGCCATGCTTTTGTTAGCAGCAGAATAAGAATATCCTGGAGTTGTTCCAGATTGCCTTCCAAACAAACCATTCAGGTTTGGTCCTGTTTCGTTAATGATCAAATACGAACGAAACAAAATACATTAAGATCCCAAATCGATTACAGATGCTGTAGATCCAGAACAAGAACAAAAAGTAAAAAGGATGAGATCAAATCAAACGATGACGAAACGGAACAAACATAAAATTTAGATCTAAAGCATAATCGTTAATATTGGGAATTTAGGAGGAGAAAGAGAAGACGGACCTTGTTTGTGACCTGCACCTTTTTCGACGGTGTGGCACTGCGCACACTTTGTTCGGAAGATCTTTTCTCCGGCCTTGGGGTTTCCGGGAGGTGCTTCATCGAAAGACGCCATTTAGATCTGATGGAGAAGTAAATCTGAAGGGTTGCTTTTTGAGCCAAAGACTCTTTCCAATGTGAAAATAAACCTTCGAGGAGGAAGAAAGAACTAAAAGGCAAGAGGTGGCGGCATGAGCTACCCACAGGCCATAAGTTATATGGGACAACGTGGCGTTTTTTTAGTGGTTAGTGTTGTTATGTTGACTTTTATTCCCTTTTTCCCAATATTTTATTCTCTTCAAAGACTTGCTTTTGAAGATGGGCTTCTCATAGCGCTCAGGCCCAATATTCCGATGGAGTTGTGTTTATATATTGCAAAGTTCAATTTTTTTTTCAGTTTACTCGTAAAGAACCATAAGGAGAAGTTACGTCTAAATTGCATTATAATAGCATCTCCAACTTTACTCTAAATTTTAAATTTAGAGTAAAGTGCATCCTAACTCAACTCTTAATTTCACTCTAAATTTTGAGTTTTTACTTTTTTTACTCTAAATTTAGAGTAACTCTAAATTTTACTTTAGATTTAGAGTTGAACTATTTTATTTACAAAGTGGTCCTATATTGTTATATCTTGTTATTTGTTGCTAAATTAATTTTAAATACAAAAACAAAAATAAC
>OVAV01000202.1:0-22104 GCA_900406375.1 Iberis amara | reverse complement strand
AGTTTAGTTTAGGATTAAATTCTTAACCTATCAGAATTTTGAGCTGCCAAGGCATCGGCCTGTACATTTTCCGATATTCGTGTGAGGGCGAACTGGTTAAAGCCTTAGGAAAGACTCTGGACGAGCTTCAGGTATGATTTCATCCTTTCGTCCCTGGCCTCGTATTCTCCACTGAATTGGCTTGCGACAAGTTGTGAATCGTAATAAGCGTGGATATTCCGTATTTTGAGTCCATGGGCCAACCGTAATCCAGCGATAAGCGCTTCGTATTCGGCTTTGTTATATGACGCGTGGAACATTAGCCGGAGCGATTGTTCTAGTATTTCCCTTGTTGGTGACGTGAGTCGGATTCCGACTCCTAAACCTTATTTAAATGAAGACTTGCCGACGTGGAGGGCCTAGACCGAATTCGGTTCCTGATTTTTCATGCTTTTCGTCGGGAGTTCTACCAGAAAATCGGCAAGGACCTGCGATTTCGCACAAGTCTTCACCCAATATTCGATATCGTATTGGCTCAACTCGATTGCCCACTTTTCTAGTCTGCCCGACTGACTGGGGCTGTGCAATATTGTTCGTATTGGGAATGAGGTGAGGACGATTATCGTATGTGACTTGAAATATGGCCTTAGTTTTGGCGCCGATATTACGACGGCGAGTGCTAATTTTTCCATATGCAGTACCGTGTTTCAGCGTCTAGCAAGGTTGTACTTACATAAGAGATCAGCTTTTGTTCGCCGCGTTCCTCTCTGATAACGACACCGCTTACGGCTGTTGTTGACACTACGATATATAGGAACAGGGGTTCTCCGACGACTAGTTTCGCGAGGACCGGAGGTGTGGTCATGTAATGCTTTAACTATTGAAAGGATTTCTCGCATTGATCCGACCATTCAATTTTTTTGTTTCCTTTCAGAATGTCATAGAAAGGGAGGCATTTATCAGTGGATTGTGAGATGAAACGATTAAGCGCGGCAATCCTTCCGGTTAGCCTTTGTACTTCTCGCTTGTTTTTCGGGGAAGCCATCTCGATCAGCGCTATGATTTGTTTCGGGTTATCTTTGATTCCTCGATATGCACCGCTGATGCCACGGCGAATCTGTATTTCGCCGGGTTGAGTTTCATGCTGTGACGGTTTAATTTCTCGAAGCAATTGTGCATATCGACGACGTGGTTTTGTTCTTCGAGGGATTTAACGAGCATGTCATCGATGTACACCTCCATAGTCTTTCCGAGCTCTTCGGAGAACATACGATTGACAAGTCGTTGATAGGTTACGCCGGCATTTTTCAGGCCGAAGGGCATCACTTTGTAGAAGTAAGTACCGCGGTCAGTGATGAAAGCGGCTTTCTCACGGTCATCGGGATTCATCATGATTTGATTGTATCCTGAGAAGGCATCCATGAATGATAATAGCTTGTTCCCTGTCGTGGCCTCTACTAGACGGTCGATATGTGGAAGTGAAAAATTGTCCTTCGGACACGTTTTATTGAGGTCGGTGAAATCAATGCAGACTCGCCATTTTCCATTTTTCTTCTTAACCACCATGGGGTTAGCGAGCCAGTCGGGGTAACTGACTTCCGTTATTGACCCTACCTTGAGGAGTGTTTCGACCTTGTCATTGACCGCAGTTGCATGTTCTGGACCCAATCTCCGTCTTTTCTGTTTGACAGGTTTAAAGGTCGAATCGACGTTAAATTCATGGCAAGTTACGTTGATATCGATTCCTGGCATATCTTATGGGGTCGATGCGAATGTGTGGAGGTTCTTTTTTAAACATGCTACGAGATGCGTTTTTAAGGGATCGTAGAGGTTAGCACCGATCTCAACGCAACGCTCAAGAAATTTTTTCGTCTAGGCATACCGAGATGACCGGTTCGTAGGTTAGTTCATGCTTTCCCTCTAAAGTCTCGGCCTTCCGTAATTGCCAGAAGATCTTTGTTTGATCTTGTTCTGGGGCGTTTTCGATGGAGCCTTTTTGCCTTTTGTTTTCGGCGATGGTTTCCTACCGTTGCATTTTTCCATTTTCGTTCAGCGGCAAGGCATACCTCTGATATCCTCTGTTTTCCTTAGATCGATTTGATTTTGAAAGGAGTCGGGAATTTTAGACAGTAGTGATACGTGGACGCTACGGCTTGCATAGCATTCAACCACGGGACGCCCATGATCACGTTGTAGGAAGCGGGGCGGTCTACGACAAGAAACTCTACGTTTTCACAGTGCTCCTAGCTTTGGTCGTGAGGTTCATCGAGCCGAGGGTCATTGTGGTGTCTCTGAAGAACCCTACCAGTGGGATAGGATTCTCTGATACATCAGAGAGTTCGCTTATAGTACTTTCAAGAGTGTTTTTTACAAATAGTATTCGCCGAGCACTCGATGTCGATTAACACCCTTGCGACATCGATATCGTGTATCATTAATTCGATTACGAGGAGGTCGTTGCGAGGGTTGGCTTGAGGGGCTGTTGCTCTATCCTCAAAAGATACGATAGCATTATTAGTTGAGTTAGACATACCTTTTTGTGACTGGTCTGTGATTTGACGTGAAAGAAGTCGCTTGTCCCCCTCCTTCTAGAGGTAAACTGTGGGAACCGAAATTCACACTGTCGATTTCCGTTAGTTACGGAAATTCAGAGATAAACTCTAACTTTCCAGAGATCCCAAATTATTGTGATTCAAACACGAATAAGATCAGAGTATGAAAACAACAATAAAATACGAAATTAAAAGTACGAAAGAAAGCAAATAGAGGTCTTATTCCGAATTCGTATAAGCGCTTCAACAGGTGGTGAGCCTTAGCTTCGTGAGCCTTTTGGCAAATTACGTGATACGAATAACCTAAGACTAGTAACCTAGTTGAATCGCAACTCGCTAATAAAATCAGAAAAACAACCCTACTTGCTAAGTATTTTTGGTGCGGAGAAAAGAACTTGTTTGTGCCCCTTCTCTTTATCTCTCTTATATAGGCTTCAGGATTCATCCATCTTCCTTTTCCATCTTCCGTTCTTCCGCGAAAATCTTTCTTTCTTGATTGATTCTTCTCCGGAAATCTTCCTTTTCTGAATTTCTTCCATTTCTTCTTGGCTTGCAGGACAACCTTCGACCGTCATTGCGCTTGGGCTTGATTCTCTTCTGGAATCGTAAGTGGGCCGTTATCGTGTTTTAGGCCTTGTTGGGCCGTCTTATGGTTTACACGATTTTTATGGTTCTTATCGAGAAAACGAGCTTTTGCGCGATGATACGATCAAAACCTTTGCAGAAAGGTGTTTTTGATCTCGTAAGTGAGATAAGATCGGCATTTAAGTTAGCCATCATCGTTTTATACGTTTGATCAATACGGAATGATTTAACGATTCTTTCGCGAGTCGCAGGAAGTCATCATACGAAAGGAATAAGTTCTACGAGTTTTATCGTAAAACCCCAACAGAAACTCAAAATGATATGAAACGAGAGAAGATGCGTCCGGAGTGATACAAAGCGCGTATGTAATTCATCTCGCCTGTTGGCGAGATGAATTTTCCGATTCATCTTGCCAACTGGCGAGATGAATTCTTGTGCAGATTCATCTCGCCAGTTGGCGAGATGAATTCCTCTGATTCATCTCGCCAACTGGGAAGATGAACGTGTGTCCAAAAACGTCTCGATTATTCATATTTGAGCATAATTCGTGTTATCCGTGAATGATATTTCGAATTCATCTCGCCAACTGGCGAAGATGAACGTGTGTCCAAAAACGTCTCGATTATTCATATTTGAGCATAATTCGTGTTATCCGTGAATGATATTTGAAATTAAAGTGTTTGTCTGAAGATTGCATATCTATCGAGGTTCCTCGTATTCCTCAGGCATTCGTTTCGAGTACGCTAGTTCAACACCAGACGTAAGCGGACCGTCTGTGGGAACCGAAATTCACATTATTGATTTCCGTTAGTTACAGAAAATAATAGACAACTCTAACTTTCCAGAGATCCCGGATTTCTGTGAGTCAAACACGAATAAGATCAAAGAACCAAAAAGACAATAAAAATACAAGAATTAAATAGTGTGAAAGAGAGCAAAATAGAGGTTTTATTCCAAATTCGTGTGAGCGTTTCAACAGGTGGTGAGCCTTAGCCTCGTGAGCCGTTAGCAAGTTTCATAACACGAATAACCTAAGACTAATAACCTAGTTGAGTCGCAGCTTGCTAATNAGTATTTTGGTGCGGAGAAAAGAACTTGTCTTGAACCATCTCTTGATCTCTCTTATATAGTGTGGGAATCGAAATTCGCACTGTCCGATTTCCGTTAGTTACGGAAAATTAGAGAGAACTCTAACTTTCCAGAGATCTCGGATTTCTGTGAGTCAAACGTTAACAAGATCAGAGTACGAAAATAACTAATATGAAAACGAATTTAAGAGTACGAAAGAGGGAAAAAGTAATCTTATTCTGAATCTCGTGAGCGTGTTACAATCGGGTGATAGCCTCAATCGTAAGAACAGTCGGCGAGTATCCTAGAACTATGACAGAGATTGTGAATAACCTAATTGAGTCGCAGCTCGCTAACAAGAACGGAAAAGTAAAATAAAAACCCTAAGTATTTTTGGTGCATAGAGAATTGAACGTGTCTCTGGCTCTGCCCTTCGTCTCTCTTATATAGGTTTCAAGATTGGCCCGCATTCCTCTTCCGCCTTCCGTTCTTCTGTGGAAATCTTCCTTTTCTTATGTGGAAATCTTCCTTTGATGGATTTCTTCCTTTTCTTCACGGATTGCAGGACAAGCTACGACCGCCATCATGCTTGGGCTCGATTCTCGGTTAGAGTCGTAAGTGGGCCGTTTCCTTGTTTTAGCCCTCGGTGGGCCGTTTTACGGTTTAGGCGATTTTTATGGTTTTCGTCGGAGAACCAAACCTTAGTACGATGATACGATCGAAACTTTGCAGACAGGTTGTATCGATCGTATAAGTGAGATATCACTGACGTTTAAGTTAGTCGTTTATCATTTTATACGATCGGTAGATACGAGTGCGTCCTTATGACCGTTCCGAAGGATGACGATTCTAATCGTATGGTGTTTTGGCTAACTGTTATCGTTCTATCGATTAACTTCGTTGTGGAAGATTTCGCGATTTTTTGTAAACCATAAGAAATAATCGTATAGCTATTGTGACTTTGGTGTTTACGATAACCGAAACCGTTTATATGATTAATTCTGGATGTATACGATACGGACGAGTTTTATGGTTTTTATCGTAGAAATCAAACGAAAACTCGGAATGATACGAAACGAGAAACGAATGGTCCGAGACGAAGTCAGCTTGCTAGTTGGCGAGCTGAACATGCATTGCTCAACTCGTCAACTGGCGAGCTGAACTTGTGAGGTTCAGCTCGCTAGTTGGCTAGATTAACGTCTGTTGTTCAGCGTATGCGTTGCAGAGTCCGACAGAAGGGTCAGAAGTTTAGCAATGTTTGAAGATGTTCCCGTGGATGGATGAGGCTGAAACTTTGACACAAGATAGCCACGTGAGTTAGATTTCATACGAAAGTGGTTTCAAGTAAATCTATTGGTGTAATCAAGAGTTACGACAAGTTTACCGAGGAGATGTCATTCAGCTCCCCATAACTTGTTTGTGAGGTCCAGTTCGCCAATTGGCGAGCTGATAACTCAAATGTTTACAAAAGATAGCCACTCTAGTTAGCTTTCATATGGAAGCGGTTTCAAGTCAATCCATTGGCGTAATCATGAGTTACGACAATTTTACCAAAGACTGGTCATTCAGCTCGCCAACAGGCGAGCTGAACTTGTTTGTGAGGTCCAGCTAGCCAATTGGCAAGCTGAACGTATGCGTCGAACATATCTACTTAAGCGTGTACATGTACTATAAACGTGTTGAACGCGTATTGTAAACGCGTTGAACATACTTTCGTAAACGTGTACCGTGCATACATAAACATATTGTCCGCAAATGGTAAGATTCGGGACCAAAGTGTTTGTTGGGGGATTATGATTGCTCCTGGTTGTTCCGTAACGTATTTGTCAAGATATTTCGTATTTCTCGGACATTAATATTGAGTATGCTAGTTTCGACCCAGATACTAGACGTAAGCGGATTATCTTGCCTCGTTAAAACCTTAGTGATAGGAAAACCTGGTGGGAAAAAACCTTCCCGACTAAGGACAAAATAGTATAGAGATGATCACTTAGCGGTTCTACGATTGTTATCCGATTCTTCCGAAATATATTCCTTACAACCTTTCAGAAGTATCACGACATTAATTAGTTTATTCCGCTATTATGACTAGTGCGGTTTGATGTTTAGATCGCGTGATTTAACATATCAATTACGGTTTTTAGACATCAATTTCGCCGTGACCGGTTTTGAACCCAACAGATAGCCCCCAGCTCGTGAGAATCGTTAAAGTGTTCTTGTGAGGTATTAGTTAAGTGATTTAGGCGGAATCGATGGCTTATAAGTCTGAAGCGTTATCGCGGGTAACTAGACCTCGTTGTGGGCGACCAGGCTTCGTCGTGGTTGACCAGACTCTGTCGTAGGCGACTAGAATTTATCGTGGGCGACCAGACTTTGTCATGCATGGCCAGACTTCATCGTGAGCGACCAGACTTCGTCATGGATGACCAGACTTCGTCGTGGGCGACCAGGCTTCGTCGTGGGTTTCTAGACTTTGTCGTCGTGGGTTACCAGACTTTGTCGTGGGCCACCAGAGTTCGTCGTGGGTGACCAGACTTCATCGTGGGTGACCAGACTTCGTCGTGGACGGTCAGACTTCATCGTGGATGACCAGACTTCGTCGTCGGCGACCAGATTTCGTCTTGGACGACCAGACTTTGTTGTGGGCGACCAGACTTTATCGTGGGCGACTAGACTGGGTCAAAGGATCAGTTCAAGAAAGTGTACCGGTCCTTCAAGGTTCCGTGGATACCTTGTGGCGTACCGAACATCCTGGCCATTCGTATAACACCAAGACGGACAAGATTTCAGGTTGTATGAATAGGTGTGAAAACGTAGTCTTCGTTCTCTCCGGTCGAAGAGAGGACTTGGGAGCGTTGAGCTCCGATCCTCATTTCCTCTGTTTCAGAAGAAGTCAGGACCGCTACTTGTGGTGATGAAGATGCAGCGGTCGCGTTCTGGCTTCTTCGAGTGTAACTCATGAGGAGCGTAAGTTTATGTATAAAGGGAGTTTGTTCCCTGTTTAGGTTATGATTTTGGCCGAGTCTGGTTCAGTTTGTCGGGATTGGCCGTATGTGGCTCTAAATCCCAGTTGCTTTACGGATTTTGTAAAATGGATCATGTTGTGTAAATTTATGGTTTAGTTGTCGAGAAAAAATTACGAGTAGTAAATTCGTATTCCGTTCTCTGAGTTTTGTGGATTTGCGTGTGTGAGCGACAAGACAAGTTTACGGATCTCGTATCAGTTTTTCATACTATGTTTAGAGATGTTAGAGACCAGTGTGTTGGGTTAAGGGCAAGACCTAGGTTTACTCTCGGTTTTAAGGGATGCGGTGACTATCCCAGCGTACGTATCCTGTGTACGATTTCAATCTGATTCCGTTTCGATATTAGAATCTGCGATAGACTCGCATCGATCAAAAACCGAGCATCAATCCGAAGACAATTTTAAGTCGTTCGGAAGTGCTGACCAAATTTTGGTTTTTATAGCGCTTTATCCTTGTGTCAGATGTATGAGAATCGATCTTACGAAAGGTTGGGTGACAGGTTCGTCCGTCGAGGCCAATCGACGGGTTCAATAGAGGAGCGAATGTTTGCTCGTTTTGGTTTCGAAGTCTGTGGTGACTGTGTTCGTGCGAGTTTGGAAGGTTGTTGTGATCAGCAACAAATATGAAGGTAGATGCTACCGTTTTGAGTTTTCGCGAAGGATATATGTTTGAGAAGATGTTAGTGCGAATGACTCTCTGTTCTTCCAAGATGGCGTTTTCATCGAGGAAGGTATTTTTGTTTTTTAAAAAAGGTTATTCGGGCGTTTGCGACTTCTCACAATGCTGAAGATTGATTTTTATTTGATCACTACATTTCATGCTTGAAATGTTCGCAGGCTTGAGGATGTTTTAGCGGTGATGCAGGGGTTTTGTTTTAACCAGACGGTAGAAAACGTTTTGGTCTGTTTGCGGATGTTTGCAGTCGAAACTGTTGTTTCTGTTTGGTTGTTCATTTGATTTGCGTTTTATTTAAGAGAGTTGTTTCGTAAGCGTTGTCGAGTTTACGAAAGTTGTATCATAAAGTATTGTGGAGCTTAATTTTACGAAAGTTTTTCCGCAAAGTGTTATCGAGTTAAATTTTATGAAAGTTAATCTGTAAAATGTTTCCGAGTTTAATTTTATGAACGTTGTTTCGTAAAAAGTTGTCGAGTTTAATTTTGCAAAAGCTGTTTCATAAAATGTCACACGTGAGCGGTTCGAGTTAATTTTTACTTAGGCGTTTTTAAGCGAATCATGGATTGTTGTGCTTAGTCGTAAAGTGTCGAAAAAGTTTGTGACTCGTAAGAAGATAGCGACAATTTCTAAATAAGGATGCGTTTTTCTTATTTGCGAAAAAGTTTCAAAAATATCAAGTACATGAATGCAGATATTTTGAAATATGGGAGTATACGAGTATACGTATACGTACCTACTCCCCCTCTTTTTCAGAGAGGGGGACAGTTGTACATTTCTTGCGAAAACATTCCTACGTACCCGTTTCAGGGATCAAGCTGTCTCGTAATTCAATTCGTTGTCGTGAGTTAGATTACTCGTTTGGCAATGCGACATCATCCGTTTTAGCTGCGGTGGCTACAGTTGGGTTGACGACTTTTTCGGGCGTTGTTTGCGCCGTTTGGTCTGGGATGTTGGGCTCGGAGGCTTGGTCGCCTTCCTCAGGTTAAGCAATTTCTAGAGTTGACGAATCTGGTTCGTGTTTTTTCGAAGCACTGTCAGATTTTTTCCGAAATGTTCTCGGCTGACGCCTGAGTTGTCTTCGTTCGTTTGGGTCCGGTCACTGGTGTCCTCGTGACCCGTCTTAGTTTATGCTCGGCTAAGAAGCAGAGTCTCGCTTGTTTTTGACATCTCTAGATTACGAATATTCCGTGGGGCATCGGGAATTTGATGCCTAAGTGGTAAGTTGACAGGACTGCTTTCATGGAATTTATCCAAGGTGTTCCGACGATCGCGTTGTAGATGGCAAGATGAACGACTACCGCGAAATCGACGATTTTGGTGACTTCCTTTGCCATGAAGGGAATTTGAATTGATCTGAGAGTCATGGTTTTTGTTCTGGAGAATTCGGTGAGTGGCTTCGGCATGGGTGTTACTTCGGAATGCTTGATGCCCATTATGTTTAGCGTATCACGAAAGATCACGTTTACGGTGCTTTCTGTTGTCGACGAGGATTCTTGCGACCTCAAGGTCTCTTATGACGAGATCGATTACGAGATGGTCGCTATGAGGAGTATCGATTCCGACTGCTTCGCTTTCCTCGAAAGTAATTGCATTATTCGGCGAATCAGAGGATGTAAAGAGAAGGTGAGGCTTTGATTTCGGAGACACTATCTTGATAGTATTGCGATCCTCCGATTATCATGTTTACTCGGCGGCGATTTATGTCAGCGGTTTTGTCCTCAGGTTGTCTTCCGCGCTTCCCTTCCGTTCGGGGACCCTGGGTGTGTTGTTGCTCGATGGCGCCTGGTCTGGCTTAGGCGGCCGATTTTCCTCTCTGAGGAGATCGTTTATGCTGGGTATTTCCGACATCTGTCATGCAAGTAGTTTTTCCGTCAATCTCGCTCTGAGGACTTTATAGTTTGTCGTGGAGTAACCCTTCGTTTGGTGGAACTCGCAGAATGAATTCTCGTCATAAGAGGTGTTTCGGGTCCGGGTGTTGCCTGATGTTTTCCCTCTTTCAGAAGATGGGTTGATAGCATAGTTATACGCTACCTGAAGATCTTCCCCCTCGTGATGGACATATTTGTCGTTGCGAGGATTTTTCTTTTTTTACTTTTGTTCAGAGGGAGCGTCCTTCGTGGACGTTTTTGCCGACTTATGTTTTGGAGACAAGACTTTCATATCTTCTTTGATGGTGACGAAATCCGCGACTCTATGAAGAGCGTCTTGGATTGACTACGGTTTCTCAAGGGCTATCCATTTTCTCTATCCATAAACATGAAGTACTGCTTGAGGAATTCCGAAGCGAGTTCTCAGAAATTTCCGATGGAGTTGCGTTTTAATCGGGAGAACCACTCGAGAGTCGCTCCTTGGAGGTGTTCGACGAACAGCAGACAGAAACCTGCGTCTTTTTCAGCCTCCTTAAGTTTAGACCTCGCCATTGCGATCCAAAAGGTTTGTAGATGGGATTTCGGATTGGCGGTTCCGTCGTACATAGGGATTTTGATTTTTCCGGGATCGGAGATTCGTGCCTTGGTGATCCGTATTGTAAACGGCGTTTTCTGGGCTTCTTCGAGGATTCGATCAATCTCCGGTGCTGCTCTAGTGGCGTGATGGATTTGCTATTTTACCGCTAGGACTTCCGCAGCGGTTTTCACAATGTAGTCGCAGAGATCACGAATTTCGTCGAAGTCATCATCGTTGGTTTTCGAAACTAGTCGGCATCTGATACGGATGTTCCGAGCCTGTTCCTCAGCCAGTTTTTCCAGCTCTACCCAGAAGATGTTTTCTTCTTCTTTCATGGGTTTATCGAACTGGCAGTCTTTTTGAGCCGAGTGTTTGGTTCTTCTTCTTGGGTGCACGTTCGCGTCCTCATCCGAAGAATCGGATTGTTCGCTGGATCCCAGGTTGATTCGCTCGACCTCGTTCTCCTCCGTCTCCCTGTTAAAAGGCGGAAGGTCATTGGTGGTCTTTAACGTTGCATCATGAGTAGTTTCGTCAGGATTCTGTCCAGACGATTCCTTTTGCGTGTTTTGTGTCCTGTCAGGCGGAGTCGCAAATTTGAGTCTTCTCCCGTGGAGCTTGGTTGTTCCGCGTGGGAAGATGGCTCTGGTTTTCGCAGTTAGGGTTTTGACCTATTTTGCGAGAGATTTTGTCAGCTTATCTTTTCGAGAGTCGAGAACATCTTCTTAATCTCCTCGAACGCTGTAGTGTTTGCGTCAGTGTTGACTGCGGTGACGTTCGTTCGCGGAGTTTTTTCAACGTTGTCGTTCGGTAGGACATCGTCACGAGTTTTCTGGTCGTTTTGGGTTTCGGTATTCATGCTTCTGAACTTGTTGTTTGACGTGAAAGAAATCACTTGTTCCCCTCCTTTTAGCGCCAAACTGTGGAAACCGAAATTCGCACTGTCCGATTTCTGTTAGTTACGGAAAATCAGAGAGAACTCTAACTTTCCAGAGATCTCGGATTTCTGTGAGTCAAACGTTAACAAGATCAGAGTACAAAAATAACTAATATGAAAAGGAATTTAATACGAAAGAGGGAAAAAGTAATCTTATTCTGAATCTCGTGAGTGTGTTACAATCGGGTGATAGCCTCATCCGTAAGAACAGTCGGCGAGTATCCTAGAACTACGATAGAGACTGTGAATAACCTAATTGAGTCGCAGCTCGCTAACAAGAACGGAAAAGTAAACTAAAAACCCTAAGTATTTTTGGTGCGGACAAAATTGAACGTGTCTCTGCCTCTCCCCTTCGTCTATCTTATATAAGCTTTAAGATTGGCCCGCATTCCTTTTCCGTCTTCCGTTCTTCTGCGGAAATCTTCTTTTTATGGATTTCTTCCTTTTCTTCATGGATTGCAGGACAAGCTACGACCGCCATCGTGCTTGGGCTTGATTCTCGGTTAGAGTCGTAAGTGGGCCGTTTCTGTGTTTTAGGCCTCGTTGGGCCGTTTTACGGTTTAGGCGATTTTTATGGTTCTCGTCGAATAACCAAACCTTAGTACGATGATACGATCGAAACTTTGCGTTCTATACGATCGGTATAAGTGAGATATCACTGACGTTTATACGATCAGTAGATACGACTGTGTTCATATGACCGTTCTGAAGGATGACGATTGTGATCGTATGGTGTTTTGACTAATTGTTATCGTTATATGGATTAACTTCGTTGTAGAAGTTTTCCCGATTCTTTTGTGAACCATAAGAAATAATCGTATAGCTATGGTGACTTTGGTGTTTACGATAACCGAAACCGTTTATACGATTAATTCTAGATGCATACGATAAGGACGAGTTTTACAGTTTTTATGGTCGAAATCAAACGGAAACTTGGAATGATACGAAACGCGAAAAGAATGGTCCGAGACGAAGTCAGCTCGCTAGTTGGCAAGCTGAACATACGTTTCTCAGCTCATCAACTAGCGAGCTGAAGTTGTGAGGTTCAGCTCGCCAGTAGGCGAGCTGAACGTGTGTTGTTCAACTCGCCAACTGGCAAGCTGAGCTTGCGTAGTTCAGTTCGCCAGTTGGCGAGCTGAGCTTGCGTGGTTCAGCTCGCCAGTTGGCGAGCCGAACGTTAGTCGTTCAGCGTATGCGTTGTAGAGACCGATAGAAGAGTCAGAAGTTTAGCAATGTTTGAAGATGTTCCCGTGGATGTATGAGGCAGAAACTTTGATACAAGATAGCCACGTCAGTTAGATTTCATACGGAAGTGGTTTCAAGTCAATCTATTGGCGTAATGAAGAGTTACGACAATTTTACCGAAGACAGGTCATTCAACTCGCCAACTGACAAGCTGAACTTGTTTGTGAGGTCCACCTCGCCAATTGGCGAGCTGATCACTCAAAATTTTATACAAGATAGCCACTTGAGTTAGATTTCATATGGAAGTTGTTTCAAGTCAATCCATTGGCGCAATCAAGAGTTACCACAATTTTACCGAAGACTGGTCATTCAGCTCGCCAACTTGTGAGCTGAACTTGTTTGTGAGGTCTAGCTCGCCAATTGGCGAGCTGAACGTATGCGTCGAACACATCTACTTGAGCGTGTACATGTACTGTAAACGTGTTGAACGCGTATCGTAAATGTGTTGAACATACTTTCGTAAACGTGTACCGTACATACGTAAACATGTTGCCGCAAATGGTAAGATTCGGGACCAAAGTGTTTGTTGAGGGATTATGATTGCTCCTGGTTGTTCTTAAGTGTATTTGTCGAGATATTTCGTATTTCTCCGAGATTAATATCGAGTATACTATTTTCGACCCATCCACTGGACGTAAGCGAATTATAATGCCTCGTTAAAACCTTAGTGATAGGAAAACCTGGTGGGAAAAAACCTTCTCGACTAAGCACAAAAGAGTACAGAGATGACCGCTTAGCGGTTCTACGATTCTTATCAGATTCTTCCGAAATACATTCCTTACAGCCTTTCGGAAGTATCACGGCTTTAATTACTTTATTTCGTTGATATGACTAGTGCTGTTTTTAGACATCAATTTCGTCGTGACCAGTTTTGACCCCAACATATAGGCTTCAGGATTGATCCGTCTTCCTTTTCTGTCTCTCGTTCTTCCGCGGAAATCTTCCTTTCTTGATTGATTCTTCTGCGGATATTTTCCTTTTCTATATTTCTTCCATTTCTTCTTGGCTTGTAGGGCAAGCTTCAACCGTCACTGCGCTTGGGCTCAATTCTCGTCTGGAATCGCAAGTGGGCCGTTTATCGTGTTTTAGGCTTTATTGGGCCATCTTACGGTTTAGGCAATTTTTACGGTTCTTGTCGGGAAAACGAACTTTCGCGCAACGATGCGATCGAAACCTTTGCGGAAAGGTTATCTTGATCGCATAAGTGAGATAATATCGATGTTTAAGTTAACTGTCATCATTTTACACGATTAATCAACACGAAGTGATTTCACGATTCTTTCGCGAGTCGCAGGAACTCATCGTATGAAAGAATAAGTTTTACGATTTTTATCGCATAACGCCAACGAAAACTCAAAATGATACGAAACAAGAGACGATTCGTTCGGAGTGATACGAAGCACACGTGCGATCCATCTCGCTAACTGGCGAGATGAACTTCTTGTCCGAATTCATCTCGCTAGTTGGAGAGATAACTTCTTGTCCGAATTCATCTCGCCAACTAGCGAGATGAATTTCCTGTGTAAATTCATCTTGCTAGTTGGCGAGATGAATTCTCCGATTCATGTAGCCGGTTGGCGAGATGAATTCTTCGATTCGTTTCGCCAACTGGCGAGATGAATTCTCCGATTCGGCTCGCCAATTGGCGAGATGAATTCTCCAATTCGTCTCACCAACTGGCGAGATGAATTCTCCGATTCGTCTCACCAACTTGCGAGATGAACTTCTTGCTCAAATTCATCTCACCAGTTGGCGAGATGAATGTTTCCGATTCATCTCCCAACTAGCGAGATGAGCGTATGTCCGAAAACGTCTCGATTGTTCATATTTGACCAAGATACGTGATGTCCGTAAACGATATTCAAGACTAAAGTGTTTGTCTGGAGATTACGTATTCGTCGAGGTTTTCCATATTCCTCGGACGTTCATTTCGAGTAAGTGGACCATATTGCCTCGTTAAAACCTTATTGATAGGAAAAACCTAATGGGACAAAACCATTCTCGACTAAGGAAAAAAAGTGCAGAGATGATCGCTTAGTGATTTTACGATCGCTGCTCGGTTCCTCCGAAACGTATCGTTTGCAATCTTTTGAGACTATTGCGAATCAATTCATCTTCTTTTTCTGTCTTCCGTTTTTCTGCGGAAATCTTCCTTTCTTGATTGATTCTTCTGCGGAAATTTTCCTTTTTGGATTTCTTCCATTTCTTCTTGGCTTGCAGAACAAGCTTCGACCATTATTGCGCTTACGCTTGATTCTTATCTGGAATCATAAGTGGACCGTTATCGTTTTTTAGGCCTTATTGGTCCATCTTACATTTAGGCGAATTTTACGGTTCTTGTCGAGAAAACGAGCTTTGGCGATGATACGATCAAAACCTTTACGAAAAGGTTATTTCGATCGCGTACGTGAGATAACATTGGCGTTTAAGTTAATTGTCATCACTTTATATGATTGATCAATATGGAATGATTTCATGATTCTTTCGCGAGTCGCTGGAAGTCATCGTACGAAAGGAATAAGTTCTACGAGTTTTATCGTAAAACCCCAACGAAAACTCGAAATGATATGAAACGAGAGAAGATTCGTCCGGAGTGATACGAAGCGCGTATATAATTCATCTCGCTAGTTGGCGAGATGAATTCTTGTGCAGATTCATCTCGCAAGTTACCGAGATGAATTCCTCTGATTCATCTCGCCAACTGGCGAGATGAACGTGTGTCCAAAAACATCTCGATTATTCGTATTTGAACATGATTCTTGTTATCCGTGAATGATATTCGAAATTAAAGTGTTTGTCTGAAGATTGCGTTTATGTCGAGGTTCCTCGTATTCCTCGGACATTCATTTCGAGTACGCTAGTCCGACACCGGACGTAAGCGGACTATCTGTGGGAACCGAAATTCACACTGTTGATTTCCGTTAGTTACGGAAAATCAGAGATAACTCTAACTTTCCAGAGATCTCGGATTTCTGTAAGTCAAACACGAAAAAGATCAGAGAACGAAAAAAACAATAAAATATGAGAATTAAAGAGGTGTAGAGGTTTTATTCTGAATTCGTGTACGCGTTTCAACAGGTGGTGAGCCTTAGCCTCGTGAGCCGTTAGCAAGTTTCGTAACACAAATAACCTAAGACTAATAACCTTGTTGAGTCGCAGCTCGCTAATAAAATCGGAAAAATAACCCTAATGCTCTAAGTATTTTGGTGCGGAGAAAAGGCTTGTCTTGAACCATCTCTTGATCTCTCTTATATAGGCTTCAGGATTGATCTTTCTTCCTTTTCCGTCTTCTGTTCTTCCGCGGAAATCTTCCTTTCTTGATTGATTATTCTACGGGAATCTTCCTTTTCTAGATTTCTTCCATTTCTTCTTGGCTTGTAGGGCAAGCTTCGACCGTCACTGCGCTTGTGCTCGATTCTCGTCTGGAATTGCAAGTGGGCCGTTTATCATGTTTTAGCACTTATTGGGCCGTCTTACGGTTTAGGCGATACAACTGGCGAAATGAATTTCTTGCTCAAATTCATCTCGCTAGTTGCCGAGATGAATGTTTCCGATTCATCTCGCCAATTGGCGAGATGAGCGTATGTCCGAAAACATCTCGATTGTTCCTACTTGAGCAAGATTCGTGCTGTCCGTAAACGATATTCGGGACTAAAGCGTTTGTCCAAAAATTGCGATTCGTCGAGGTTTTCCGTATTCCTCGGACGTACATTCCGAGTAAGCGGAACTTCTTGCCTCGTAAAAACCTTAGTGATAGGAAAAACCCAATGAGAAAAACCATTCTCGACTAAGGACAAAAGAGTGCAGAGATGATCGCTTAGAAATTTTACGATCGCTGCTCGGTTGCTCCGAAACATATCGTTTGCGATCTTTTGAGACTATTGCTAATTTGGTTGGTTTGTTCCGCTGGTCGGGATTGATGCGTATATCAGCGTTTTTTGAACATTAATTTTGTCGTGACCATTTTTGACCCCAACACCGTCTTGCCTCGTTAAAACCTTAGTGATAGGAAAAACCCAGTGGGAAAAAACCATTCTTGACTAAGGACAAAATAGTACATAGACGATCGTATGTGGTCTTTCGAAAGTATCACGAATTTGGTTCGTTTATTCTGTTGATTGGGAATGCTTAGATTGTCTCGTATTTCTCGAACGTTGATCCCGAGTGTGTTGTTTTTGACCCCAACATTGCCTTGAACCATTGGAATCAAGCTATCCTTGATTTCAAAGTTATTGTTGTGGACAACTAGTGGAACCATCCCAGTGCTCTTAGTGTGGGTGCTAGGTGCATCACCAGCTCCAATAAGTCTTCCTCCTACTGGAGGTGGTTATGGATCAGCCATTGGTGGTAGATGTTGCTGGCCTTCTTGATCTACTCTTAAATTGTCCATTTGCTCTCTTAACTACCTTGATAGTTGGTTGATATTGTCAAGATAGCGTAGGAGATTATGATGGTCTTGAGATCTGGTTGGCATACATAGTTACGTCTGAAGTGGTCCCTGACTCGGGTTGGTTACCCACTTTAGTGAATCAGACAGTTTCGAAGGTACCTGAAATGCAAAGACAAAGGCAAAACACAAAGTGAGTAATCAAATTAGATTGGAAATGAACTTGATCTCAAAAGATCTGAAATCTTGAATGTAATAAACAAACACTCAATTGACAACGAGCCCAACTTGATAGTCGAATTTTAGTCTTATACTAGTTCCATTCCTAACATATTATCATTGTCATTGCAGTATATTAGGTTATCAATCCAAATGAGTGTATTAACCATTCTAGATTCAATCTGATCCTATTAATTCAAGCCGAGTGATTAAAAGTTTAAACTAACAACCTAATCAAACAGAACAAACATAACAACTAAAATGCATAAACCAGAAATAACAAGATAAGAAGCAAGCTAAAAAATGAAGCAGATGAGTAGATGAAACTTAAAAACAATCAGAGAATGAAGTTCCTAAAGAGATTAGTGATCCTCCTTAACCTACCTAAATGTTTAACATACCTCAATCATGAGCTAATACATAGAAAATAGACTCATTAACAAACAGATTCAATCCCTTGACAAATGATCTCAAACTAAGCTATATCCGGACCTAATTCTCATTAACTGAACATAACCTAGCAGACATGAAGAAACAGTCTATTAAAGCCAATAAGCGCCCTAAACAACCAATCCCTTGGAATATGAATGAAAATCTCTGAAATCAGTAGGTTCAAACATTTCATTAAACACCTTCTGGGTATGGAAATGTCTAGGGTCAGATTTCAATTAACTAGAGAGAAATAAGTATTAAGAACACTAACACAGAAAGGATCTATGCCTAAACAAGGTTAAACATCTAGGAGATCAAGGATTCAACACTAATCTATCTCATCCTCAACGACAGACGAACTACTTAGAACTCATGAAGAACACAAACCCAGAAAACCTAGAAAACAAAATAGTAATGTAAATCATCAAGATCAGACTTAGATTAGTAAGTATGAAAAGTATGAAAGGCAGAAACTAAGTAGATTCCAAGATCAATGATAAATCTATCAAGAACACTCAAGAACACAAACTTGGAATTTGATGATCAAACCCAAAAATAAATATGCACTAGATTTTCATGAAGATTAGACATAAATAACCAAGTATAAACAGAAATCAAAAGCATAAACAATATATATTGAAAGATATTTGATCAGTCTCTCAAGAACATAAAAACATAAAATCATTGGAAACTTAAAAAATCATAAAAGAAAGGGTGATCAACAAATATGGGCGCGTAATCCACTATTTATAGTGGTTTAGGAAAACCCTAAACCACTAAATGAAAAAACATATTGCTTCAGAAGCTCAGCTCGGGCTAGATAACCGAGTGATGTGGTCGCTGCAGCTTGAAGTGGTTGGTAATGGAGTCACTATCCATATTTGGAAAGCTAATTGGTTACCGAAGGATACTTATGCCCCTGCTCAACCACCAGATACATCCTTTGAAGAGCATGCTACAATGAAGCTTTTACTAATCTCTTGAGGATGCATTACTTGCACAGTTAATACGTCCCTCTCTGTTTGGTACAACAGACATGCCTATTTGGAAATTCACAAATTTATAAAGATACTCAGTTAGATCGGGTTATCATTTGGCACATCAGGATTTCAATCGAGTCCCTTATGCTATTCACTCTGGCACTTTATTTAACACCATCTGGAAGCTGCCCATTCAACATATGATCAGACTGGATACTCTTTGTACTATGTGGGCATGAAGAGGAGATGGTTCATCATCTATTCTTCCAATGCAGAAATTCCAAATAAGCCTGGAAATTAGCACCTTCTGCTGAATTTTCAAGTCTTCATTTTGACAATAATCTTGAGGAAAATCTTGCTTAGGTTCTTCGACCTAAAGATGTTTCCCTCTGAGGATTTTTCTGAGACTTCACATACTGGACTTACACCATACATACTTTGGCGTATTTGGAAGATGCAAAGTGACCTCATCTTTCAAAATAAAAGATGGGATATTTCTGAAGTAATACACAAAGCCATCATTGACCATCATCAATGGCACTAAGTCAGTGTCAGATGAGTAACATTGGGACACAACATGCATTATGTGTTCCTTTAATCAATCCTTCTAACAATTGCTTCTCCGATTTTCATGTTTTATCGAAAGAATCTTCCTAGACCTCACGAGATGAAAGTATAGGAAGTGGCTGGATACTATTTCAACATGGTAATCTTTTGATGCAAGGCTCATCTTCCTTGCCTCTTGGCTAACACCATTTGAAGCTGAAGTTGTTTCCATTAAGGAAGGTTTATCTCAGATGCAGCGATTTCGGTTCAGTGCTCTTGTCATCCACAATGACTCTAAAGAGCTCATGATGCTTCTCCAATAAGATATAGTATCTTCTATTTCAACATGGTAATCTTTTGATGCAAGGCTCATCTTCCTTGCCTCTTGGCTAACACCATTTGAAGCTGAAGTTGTTTCCATTAAGGAAGGTTTATCTCAGATGCAGCGATTTCGGTTCAGTGCTCTTGTCATCCACAATGACTCTAAAGAGCTCATGATGCTTCTCCAATAAGATATAGTATCTTCTACTAAAGAAGGAAGTTGGAGTCAGGGTAGTTCTATTATTTTGTCTGATATTTTCACTTCAAGTCATTTGTGCTAGGTTGTCTCTTTTGTGTATGTATATAGAACTCTTAATGAATTAGCTTATAGTTTAGCTCATCAAGGTAGGAAATCTCATTCTCCATTTATTGTAAAACTCTTTCAATTAAGTAATAGATATAGAGGATGAAAAAAGTAGAACGCTATGTCTACTATGAAGTCAAGTTTGAAAACTAACGATGACTCAACACCAAATCTTTCGTTTGATAAATATATGCTTAATTGATGGATATTTCGAGCTAAGTGATATTCATAGCAACCTTGGATGATTTTGGTTAGGCCCTTAAGGCAATTAACTTTTGATGAGAGAAAAATTTAAATTTGCAGGATCTCACTTTAACATGTAGAACTGGAGGTTTTACTCTGGGCTATGCACTGCATTCTTTATCAAACAAATGAGTTAGATTTTGAAAATCATAGTCAAGATGTTATTCATATGAACAATTTTCCGTAAGAGCATTGAAATTCTCGATAGACCCAACATGAATTCTTAAGGCTTACGAATTCATGGTCTAGTGGAATGGCTTGCTCAACTAGATTGCGTTCTAGTTTTTTTTTTTCGCTTGTTCTATCTTGCAACCTTAAGATTGAGTGATGGAATAACCATTTTTTGTAAAATCAATTTACTTATTTTATTTTTAGAGTATGGAGATGAGGAAGAATGAATAACACGAGTGAGAGAAATAGTGAGTGAGAGAGAACAGAGAAGAGAGAAACAAACTCCTTAGATTATATTTATGTTTTGTATACAAAATATTTAAAATAGAAAAACTAGGGTTGAAAGAAAACACACAAAACAAGGATTCAAATTAAAGAGTGGGACAACACTCGACACTTATTTAATAAAAATTTTCACCTCCCTTCTTTGTTTCATGTCCACCTTTTGAATACCACTATCTCCTTCCTGCCTTGTATTCTTACTGTCACTTTCTGGATGCAAGTGTCTCCTTTATTTAGTTTAATACTATCCTTCAAAGTTAACAAAGAGGATGTTCAAGGTTAAGCTTGGAACCATGAAGATTCACCTTATTAAGAACTTTAGTATAGAAAACTACATGGGATAAAACTATACTAATGCATAAAAGTATGAACCTCATGGCAAGGGGCTTATGGTTTATATAGATCTATAAGTCGAAGTTTTGAATGAATGAACTCACAAACTTTTGAGCAAGTTGCCTTAGTGAATATATCAACCAATTGATCAGTAGTTCTTGTAGCATGGTAGAATTATTGTTTTCTCCACCATCTCCCTTACTTTATGACAATCCACTTCAATGTATTTTGTTCTCTCATGTTATACTAGTTGGATGCAATTTGAATGGCAGCTTGGTTGTCATAGTGCATAATTGGACTAGGTGACTCAATGACTAAATCCTTTAGAAGAGCCTTTAGCTAAGTGATCTCATGTGTGAGCTTTCTCATTGCTCTGTACTCAGCTTCAACACTTGAACAAGATACCACCTTCTATTAATTGCTCTTCAAAGTGACAAGCTTGCCTCCAATGAAAGTGCAATAGTCGGTTGTAGACTTACGATCCACACGATCTCAAGTCCAATCAGAATCACAATATCCTTCAATTTTTGAGCTTCCAGTACATCCCCTCTAAATGCCTTGACTTGGAGCACGCTTGAGATACTTTAGAATCCGATTCACCATGTTCCAATGGTGCACCTTTGGAGCTTGCATATGTTGGCTTACCTGATTCACAGCAAAACATAAGTCAGGTCTAGTAATTGTTAGATAGATTAGCTTACCAACCATCCTCCTATATTGATGATGATCATTAAACGGTTCATCTTCAATCTTCCTTCCCTTGTAACTTTTCATCCTTCTTCTAGTGGAGTCTTGGCTGGTTTGGATTCTAGCTTCCTATTTTGCTCAAAAGATAAAGAGTATACTTTCTTTGTGATAGAAATAGTCCCTTTTTGGGCCTACAAATTTCTATCTCAAGAAAGTATTTAAGCTTACCAAGGTCTCTAATATCAAAAACATATTTGAGAAAAAAACATAGTAGATACAGTTCCTACCTTGTCATTCCAAAAGATGATTAAATCATAAACATAAATGAGAATGACAACAATACCTCTTTAACTTTGGAGAGTGGAGAGTGAATGATCACATTCTGACCTTGCAAAGCCTCTAGTTTTCAATGTAGAACTCAACTTATGGTACCAAACTCTTGGTGATTGCTTAAGTCCATAGATTACCTTTTTGAGCATAAGTGTAATACCCCTCATCTAGGCCTAAGAACTAGCCAAGAGAAATACGAGAAAGTGGCCAAAGTCTAATGGAATGGACCATGGCCGAGAAAGACGTATAAAGCCAAAAATAAGTCATGATGACCCAAGCTAGATTAAAATGGCCTAAGGAAGGATCATTTGAATAATTACTTATTTAAATATCTTATTATCAAAATGATAAATAAGATTG
>OVAV01000201.1:0-22147 GCA_900406375.1 Iberis amara | reverse complement strand
CGAACCGAACCCGAACCGAAAACCGAACGCCCACCCCTAGCACTTAGGATGAAACCATATAACATGCTATGTTTTCGGGTCTGGAAAGATTACTGGTTTTGGCCCAGAACTTCCTAGTTATAAAAAAAAAATATTTAATTTTTTTAAAAAAAAATTGTCACATTTTTTTTGTAAGTTAGAAAGAGTTGGGAGCCAAACCCCTTAATCTCTCCACATAATGAGTGAGCTTAAAATGTGACACTATTTTCAACTGGCAAAGAAGAAATGATTTCGTAATTCTGCACTTAAAGAGGAATTGATTAATGACCGGTACCAAGAGGGCGATTTCCCTTATATTAAGTTTAAATTCACTGATAATACAAAAAGCATAGTAAATGCCTCCACTTCGTGACAAAAAAAAAAACTATGCCTCCTCTTCTCTGTGCATCTACCTCTTTAATGCTTCACCAACTTACTCAACCCGTATTCACTCTCTCTCTTTCTTTCTCTGTTCTCTTGAGATACAAATTTGTGTATTCAATCTCTTGACTTTAACTTTCTTCTTTAAAAGAATCTTTTGGACTAAAAGAAATAGCTCTTTTATTGGTATGATACTCTTCTCTTTTGTTTCGTAATTTCTCTTGAATTTTGTAGATTTTCATACTTTTTTTGCATAATCCCTCAGCTCTCTCTTTATCTCAAAGTGTTCATACCATCCTCCATGGCTAGCAATGACGAGCTTCCTCGTTTCTTTACTGTTTTTCTTTCCCAATACAGCTCTCAATCCTTGGTGAGATTTCTTCCCCTTGATTTACTTTTTGTAATCTCTGAAATAAACTGCTTAGTTTATATGTTTAGTAATGATGTGAGTGAGATCGGAAACAACATTGTAACTCTCTAATTAACGACAAAGTTTTTATTTTTTATTTATTACTTATCTCAAACCTTTTCATACATGTTTAAATGTGATAAAATCTGTAAAAAATAAAATAAACATAGAAACACTCTACTTTTTTCATTTAATTTTGTCTCATATGTTAAGAAAATTAAACCAGAGTTTGTGTTTTTTTTTCTTAATTTTTTTCCTAGATTCATAAAGTGATAGAATTTAACTGAGTTTTGTAGGATTTTGAATGAATTTGCAATCATGTTTGGATTTTGCACCTAGTTTTTCTACTAAAAGCATCTCCAACTGCAATGTATCTTTCTATTTTGTAATTATATTTTTCTCCAATGTATCACGTTAAAATATAATAATTTTTAAAAATAGAGTAAAAATGGAGTAACGGACAAAGTTAATCATATCCATTACTCTATTATAAATTACTCTATTATAAATTACTCTATTATAAAGTGAAAAATCGAATAGGGTTTGAGAAAATTTTATTATTGAATAGAAAATATAATAAGGTTGGAGATGCCATGAACCTTAAACTCCACAATAGTTTTTGTTTTGTTGTTGATTAGTCACTTTAACAGTTAAGTTTTTAAAATATTTTGTTGTTGAGCAGCTGATACCAAGTTCATACTATGAACACTTACCGCGAAATTTGCCTAAAACTGCAATCCTAAATGGAACTAGTGGAAGATCTTGGAAAGTAGCAATGACAAGTAGGAGAAATCAAGTGTATTTTGAACAAGGTTGGTCTAGTTTTGTGAGAGATCATGAGCTTGTTGATGGTGAGTTCTTAACTTTTGAGTTTGATGGGTACAAAACTTTTGAAGTGAGTGTATATGATCATGGAGGTTGCAAAGAAACTCGAGCAGCCATTCAAGTAGAGGAGATCTCTGATGACATAGAGAGTCTTAGTAGTGATCATTCTATTGATAGCTTTGAAACACCACCCATCATTCTTAGTGTTAGTGATGATGATACACAAACATGAAGAGAGGGTACAATAAGCATTTTTACTTAATCATTGTAATGAAGTTGAAGTTGTGAATTTGACATTATTGTATTTTGTTGTATTAGAATTTTTTTAGATGTGATATTAGTAATTCAAAAGTCTATGATTAGATTAATGCCCACTAAATTTGATTACTATTTTCCCAAAATTTCGAATGATTCTTTACTATACCATGATATTTGATTGCTCAAATACACCATTATTGTATATATTTTTATATGTATAGTGTAACCTAATACTTTTTTTTTTATTAGATTCTCGCTTTTTCTTATTAGAATTTTGATTTTTTATTAGTATTCTTCCTAAGGTACAAATACTAATGAATACTTTGCTAACAATTACTATGTGTTGTAATCATTAACAAATTTATGAAAATAATTTTGGATCTATAGAAATTTGATTTTTGTATAAATACAAGATTTTCACCGTAAAGAGAATAATAATATAAATATATAGAAATCCATTCGCAATCCAAGGTAATTTTAAGAATTGTCTAACATTGGAAATTAAGAGACTTGTAAAGTATATAAAATGAAATTATTTATTGTTAATTGGTTTTGGGTTGGAAGCATAATTATTAAAATAGTAGGAGAGTCTAATGATTTTTCTCTACCACGCTTATATAAAATATGGTGTATCAGAATTATCACAAATTAAAAGTTAAAAAATCTATAGAATGGTATACAAAGTTTATGATTTAATCTATTTATTTTCAATTGATTTTGAGTTAAAAATCCACAAATTTCTAAGCTATGATATTTGTCGTTGAAGAAACAGAAAAGTTCCAAATACTTTTATGAAACTCGCATATCAACATTGTTTCAAATCGAATTATACAACATTCGTTTGTAACATTACCTCAAAGAAACAATGATAGAGTTCCTACAAAGACAAACTTTCAACATTCAAAGCTTTTCTCTCAGGCGCGCTTCCCAACATGAGTACGCTTTTTGAAATTTCCACCGCAACTACTTTTTCTGAAAGTCAAACACCGTGCTTTTAAAAATATCTAACGACGTTTACTGGTGGAGAGGTGGTGGGTCCGTACACCGGAATTTGTGCTGTCTCTCTTTACGGGAGGAATCAGAAGCTTTTTAGTGGATCTACAGGATTAGACATAAAATAAGACTAAAAAATCACTATGGAGGGGACAAATAAGCATTTACTATGGGTCTTTATGAAGATAGAAGATGCCAAATCTGCTTCCTGTTAGGGATCGAAGCATTAACTTTCCTCCTGTACCTAGTACACGAGAGAACTTAAAAAAGGTCTTGTGTGTTTGTTTGTCTGCTATTTTCTAAATTTCAGGTACAAACCTCCGACCAGCTCGCAAGGAAATTTTCTCACTATAAGTGAAGAACTTCGCTTCATCACTACTACAGTAACCATATAAACACTAGTAAACCATCCCCTTCAACATGAGTAAAAGATTGACGCATGCAGAGAAAGGGAAGGCCGTCGCTCTCTCTGAAAGGTCACCTCTACGAACTGGTAGAGTGAGAGCAGAGGAACCAGAATGTCCTGATTTACAACACCGCTTTAGTCTCACCTTGACTGGGAGAATGACAAATCCAAGATACCAACGTATATGGTCTCTAATCCCTTTCTTATCAAGTCTCTGGAATCTGGAAGCTAGACCTATAGGGGCAGATTTAGGACAAGGGAAATTCCAGTTTCAATTTAACTCAGAAGAAGATATTCAAAAGGTTCTTCAGAATCAGCCATACCATTTTGCTAAATGGATGGTGATCTTGCAACGATGGGAGGCCTCTATATCCCCATCTTTCCCATCACTAATACCCTTCTGGATTAAAATACATGATCTTCCTGTCCATCTATGGACAGAGACAAATCTCAGGAATATAGGAGATGATGTAGGCATGGTAGAATCAGTTGACATCTCCTTCTCTGCGGCTAAGATTCGGGTCTATGTTAATGGACTTAAACCGCTTATGTTTACCTCCACTTTGGTGTTCTCCAATGGAAATGAACTGAAGGTTAAGCTGGTTTATGAAAAGCTAGAGAGATATTGCGAGCTATGCCTTCGTTTAAGCCATGATGCTAAAGTATGCCCATATTTCACTCCACCAGCCCCTAAGGAAAAAGAAAAGATAAAAGAGACAAGAGAACCTGAAAGGGAGAAAAGGCAAGATAATCGGAGGGACTTATACTCCCGAGACAGTCAAGGTCGGAACACTGAAATGACACAAAGGGTGGAACTATCCAAGAAAAGACCTAGAGAAACGAATTATGATGACTATTCCTCAAGCCATAGGTCCCAAAAATGGGTACACTAGAGAGAATCAGGAAGAGATATGCCCTCCCATAGGGATAGGGATTACAGGGAGAGATCTTACAGAGCTGAGCATCGATCTCATATCTCTTTTAGAAGCCCACAACCACCCCTCCAAATATGGGCTCCAACTAATAGACATCACAGTTTAATCTGGGAAGAGGCCTCATCGGCTCACTTTCCCCCGGTGCATAAGCAACCTAACCCGGATACAGGATCTGGGAGCAGAGTGTTGCATCATTTAACCTCTCCAACCAGAGCTGATTCAAAAAGTAGAAGACCAGCTCTTGAACGCATAGGTTCGGCAGACAAAATAACTCAGAATGTTCCTAGAGGAGCACTGGATGAAGCACTTGGAGAGCTAAGAGATGTGATGGTGTAGTATGCAAGTTGCGCGGACCCTACGGAAAGTGCGACACGCAAAATTCGCATACAGCAAGCAGAGGAAAAGGGCCATATTTTGCGACGAGCAGAACGTACGGCAAGAATCTCACTCTCCACAGAAGCTCCAACTTCAGTGTTAAATCAAGTACCTGTTGGGGAGCTGGCACCAGAAGAAGTTCAAGTTACTCCCACTCAGAATAGGATTCCAGCTCTAGCCCGATTAGGTGCTGTTGATGAGGACTTAAGCCTTGCCCAGTCACCTCCAAGAAGCGCTATAAAGAAAAGGCTAGGGAGACCCCCGGGGAAAAGGCAAGTCCAACCGAGCCAGAAAATGTTAGCAGCACTATCCTCTAAGCAGAGACGGATCCGGCAGGTTGCGGCAAGCCCTAGGAGAAGAGTAAATACAGAGACAAGCAAGAGATCAAAGGAAGATCAATCTCTGAAACAACCACCAAGGCATATGGATTTTCCGAGAACAGGAACTACCTCCGGCACCAACGCGGGGAAGATGGATTTTCACAATCCATCAAATCTTCTTCCTTAAAAATTATGTCGTGGAACTGTCAAGGTTTGGGGAATTTCGTGACAGTTCGACGTATAAAGGAGATGCACAAAGAGCTATCTCCCTACATAATATTCCTCTCGGAAACAAAAATGGCGAAGATTTTGTTCTCCGGAAACTGAAGCCTCTACATTTTAAAAACTTTATAATCGTTCCCTCACACGGTCATGGCGGTGGGGGACTAATTCTCCTTTGGAAGGAAGAAATTCATGTTCAAATACTCTCCACTAATGACAACCTCATTGATACTTGCATTTTACATGAAAACAATTCTCTGTATCTGCCTTTTGTCTATGGTAACAACGATCACATCTTAAGAAGACTTTTCTGGGAAAAATTGATAGGAACTGTAGCATTGAGACAGGGCCCATGGTTTGTAACAGGGGATTTCAACGATATATTAAGTAACCAAGAAAAGAGAGGAGGACCTTTACGAGCGGAAGGAACCTTTAAAGACTTTAGGGCCTTTATGGCTGCCGGAGACCTCTATGATCTGTGTCATTCGGGAAATGCTTTATCATGGCGTGGTGTTAGATATAAGAAGCTTATTCGATGTCGGCTAGACCGAGCAATCGCAAACAGTGAATGGTTTGACAAATACCCTCTATGTCGATGTGAATACTTAAAATTCGAAGGATCCGATCACCGGCCTATTATTACACATTTGGACATCACAAAGAAAAAAAAGAGGAGTATCTTTAGATTCGATAGACGTCTCAAAGACAATCCAGAGCTTAAACAGATTATCATGGAGGAATGGAATAAGCATCGAAGGCTCGATGTAGGAGGAAAGACAGCACAAGTTCGACGTGCTATAGTCGCATGGTCAAAAGACCAATATAATCAGAAAAGGAATAAGATCAGAGAAGATAAGGAGAGGCTAGATCAAGCACTTACTCACCCAATTCCAGATCAGATCCTAATTGATAACATATCAAAGAGCCTAAATGACGCCTATGAAGCTGAAGAGGCATTTTGGAGACAAAGGAGTAGATTACAGTGGCTGGCACTTGGCGATCGCAACATTACGGTCATTGAGGATGACCAAGGAAATGCCTTTTTTGAAGAGAAACAAATAGTTATGGTGATATCCCAGTACTTCAAAGGAATATTTACATCACAAAATATGAGCCATAATGATATTTTTCGGAAAGCAATTCTGTCGAAAATCTCAAGAGAAGCTAATGAAGAGTTAATCTGTGACCCAGGCCCTGCGGAAATAAAGGCTCCGTGTTTTTCTATCCATGCGGATAAAGCACCAGGCCCCGACGGCTTCTCCGCCAGCTTCTATCATGAAAATTGGGAGACATTGGGTCCAGATATCGTCAAAGAAATACAGGAGTTTTTCAGGACAGCTGAGCTACCGGATAGAATAAATGAAATGCATATTAGACTCATTCCGAAGATCCAAGTTCCAAAAAGGGTATCGGATTATAGACCAATCGCTTTGTGTAACGTCTATTACAAAATCATATCCAAGATTTTGACAAGAAGGTTACAACCGATCTTATCAACCCTTATCTCCGAGAACCAATCCGCCTTTGTTCCCGGAAGAGCTATCTCGGATAACGTCCTCATCACGCATGAGGTTCTGCATTCACTCAGCGTCTCGATGGCCACCAAAAGGTGTGCAATGGCTATCAAAATCGACATGTCCAAGGCATATGATCGCCTAGAGTGGACCTTCATTGAAAAGGTTCTTCGAGCAATGGGCTTTCATTGTCGATGGATAGGATGGATTATGAGTTACGTGTCATCGGTTACATACACCATTCTCTTTAACGGGTCGGCACAGGGGTTTGTCAAACCAGAAAGGGGATTGAGACAGGGAGATCCCTTATCCCCGTACCTTTTTATCCTGTGTAGCGAGGTGTTATCGGGACTTTGCTGATATGCAGAAGCTTCCGGAAATCTGCAAGGCTATAGAGTTGCTACAGGAAGCCCACAAATTAACCACATGTTATTCGCGGATGACACGATGTTCTTCTGCAGTACTTCCCCTAAAAGTGTTAGAGCGTTGAGAGAGATTTTGAACATGTATGAAATGGCCTCGGGACAATTCATCAATGTTCAGAAATCGGCAATCACTTTCTCTAAGAAGGCAAACGAAGCTCTCAAGGAAAGAGTTAAAAGAGAATTGAAAATCACAAAAGAAGGGGGTATGGGTAAATATTTGGGATTACCCGAGCTTTTTGGGAGAAAGAAAAGAGACTTGTTCGCCTCAATCATTGATAGGATAGATCAAAGAACCGTAAGTTGGTCTTCGTGTTTTCTCTCAACGGCGGGTCGACTCACTATGCTAAAGAGCGTATTATCAACCATCCCAAACTTTGCGATGTCATGCTTTCAATTACCCTTGTCCCTGTGTAAGCGTATTCAATCGGCTTTGACTGATTTTGGTGGGACGGCAATAATCAATCAAGGAAACTCTCGTGGATAGCATGGACAACGCTTACAAAAAACAAGAAAGCGGGAGGACTAGGGTTCAGAGATATAGTGGCTTTCAACAACGCCCTATTAAGGAAATTAGCCTGGCGACTACTGGTTCAGCCACACGGCTTACTGGGACGTGTTTTACAAGGGAAATATTTCGCAGAGTCCAGCTTCCTGACTTGCGATATAAAGTCCGTAAGTTCACATGGCTGGAGGGGAGTTATCGCAGGAAGAGACCTACTAAGCAAGCACCTAGGCTGGAGCATAGGGAATGGAGAGTCTATCTCTCTGTGGTAGGAAGCCTGGATCTCACTATCTTGTAGTAAAAAAAATTGCAGGCCCTGTTTTACAACACCAAGAAGGTCTAAAAGTTTCATATCTTCTCACCGAGAATGGAGATTGGAGAACAGAGAGAATCAATGAATTGTTTCCCAATTTACTGAACGAAATCCTTCTTATCCATCCAAGCAGATCCAGAGTAAGGGATAAGAGAGTTTGAACAAAGACAAAATCCGGTTTATATAACGTCAGATCAGGCTATTATGCGGGTCTTGATGATTCAGTTGCGGTCTCACCATCTACAACCAAGTGGATAGAAGATATTTGGTTACAAAAGATCCCAGAGAAGATCAAAATATTTCTCTGGAGAATGTCCCATAAAGCCATTCCTACAGAGGAGAACCTGAGAAAGAGAGGAATCTCAGGAATTGCACCATGTTTGGTCTGCGACACATCAGAATCTATAGAGCACCTTTTCTTGAACTGTCCTTTTGCTATGCAGGTTTGGGAAGCTGCACCATTCGCCACACAAATCCGGTTTCAAGCCATCACAAATTTCTCTGAGCTTTGGGGCAGAATCAAAGGCAGAGTATGCCTCCCGCCAACCGGTCTAAGTGTAAATGTGTTGGCAGCCTGGATTGTATGGTCATTGTGGAATGCTAGGAACCACAGAATCTTTCAAAACCGGATTCTCACAGTAGAGGAGGTGATAATTAAAGCTATTCAGGATTCTAAAGAATGGCAGGCGGCACAACTCTCTCCACCTCGGGCAAAACCAAGTCCAGAATTTCAATGGCCAGCTGACTTTGTTCTATGTAATGTGGATGCAGCAAGGAAACAGGGGAAAAAAAAAGGCGGGACTAGGCTGGACATTTGCACAGGAGGGGAAGACAATCTCCAAACACTCGACATTAGTCCCCTGTTTGGGAAGTGCTCTTGTAGCAGAAGGGCTTGCTATGCGCGAGGCGGAAGATATGGCGGTCAGGCGAGGCGACAAGCAGATAGTCTTTGCATCAGACTCGGCTCAGCTTATAAACGCAGTCAAGGATGTTACTCCTAGTTCAGAACTGTATGGAATTGTCTCCGATATTAAGCTAGCTTTCGGTAAATTTGATGTTGTTCTATGTAAGGCAATTCCCCGTGAGAGGAATGGAATTGCTGATGAATTAGCCAAAGTAGCTCTCGCAGAGCATGTAAGAAACTAAGTAATTATTGAATGAATTTGGTGTACAAAAAAAAAGAGTTCCTACAAAGTGGGCAAGACTTTTGCTGTTTAAGCCAAGCATCGATGCATTCTATATGGAAACAATGTTTACATTCCGGTAAGCACTAAACGGTCTCTTTAGTCGCATATTCAGACAAACAAATGGAACATACATTTGATCCCGTCGAGAATCTCCCATCTGCTGCTATTAACTCTACCATTGTAGACTCATTAGGACTTGTTGCAATAATGCTTGTTTGTTGCCTTGTGTAATTAGGTCTTATTAAACCTAAAGATTGTTCTATTTGAAGAAGGACATTGTCGGGACAGTATAGTATAATTACTACTAAAATGGAAACAATGATTATTACAGTGAATGGTATGGCTAGGGCAATGCATATCGCCTTTAGTTCTACCAGTCTTGGATTCTCTGTCAAAACATGGTTAAGTTATTATGCTTTTATACAATATCAATTCAAAATCAATTGGTAATAAATAAAAATTAAAGATAATATATCGTACACATTGAAAAATTAGAGAGATAAAAGACTAATAAATATATGAGTTAATCCGCTTATTACTAATTTGTTTTGAGTTTGAAACTCATAATCTCATATCAAAACTCATTCTTGTATGTGTTGCTTGACCAAAAATTGATCCCGTGAGTCATACCAAACTGACCCGAAAATAATGATTAAATAACCATTATCTCGAAGAACAAATATATCTTACATGTAGAACTCAAAGTGGGAGAAAACACTAATATATAAGGGATATGAGTCCATCAACTCACATTTATATTATCTCTAATACTTCATCTATTTCATATTATATGTTTAAAGTTTTTACGATGATTAATAAAATATAAAATATCATTTATTTATTTTTCATTAAACCATCATTAACTATATCTAAATTAACTAATAAAAAAATAATTTTGTAAAATAATGAATGGTTTATACTTTTAAAATATCGCATAGAAACACAAAAATATCAGTTAATATGAAACAAAAACTCTCTAAAACATCATTGAGAAAATTTTGGATTAGTCCATATTTAATATATTGTAAGGCTTCTTCCAATTTTCGATGTGAAATATTCTTGTACATCCAATATATAATTTATATGGTACTAGGACGTTTTAGCATGTTGTGTTATTTTCATTCTTCTTAAAATATGTGGTTGAGTGATCAAAAGTCAATGACTTGAGATTTAGTTTTCTAATGCCTACTAGACAATTTTTTTCAATATTGATATCTGATCAACAATATGTCTAAAAAGAAAATTTGCATTCGCATAACAAATATATAGGTTCGAATCTTGATCTAATGAAAAGGAGATATAACAATCACTAAATTACTTGATTTTTCTAAGATGGTATAGATAAATTTATTTAGTTATTTTACTGCCTCTTCTAAGATGTTCTAGACATTATGGATTTGAGTGAAGAGATTGGGTTCATGTACTTGTTTACATACCAGAATCAACGTATTCAAAGCATTTGACTTGGAGGGATGCATTGTTTACAAAGCCAGAGTTCTTGATTGTTTAGATCATTCATGAAGAGAGGCGAAGAAACAGGCAGAAGTAATGTCTTGAAGATTTTACAAGTTGAAGGGCATCAAATCCATGAAGTCTAAAGTTGTGGCGAAGAAAGAAGATGTGGTATTACCAAGGCAATGGATAGGTTCTAAAGGAGATGATTTGATGTCTTCAATAGGACATATCAAGAAAGTATAGTTGAAAAGGTAAAGAGGAGAAAAAGGAGAATCTGAAATGTCGAAATCGAGTAGGCATCTGGCTAAGCAGTTTTCGGGGTCTTTGAGGCGAATTTGCTGCTTTTTATAGTCAATTTCTTGGACAAGAAATAACCCGAAATTCGGAAGCTTTAAGGCTGTCTCATGGAGATTGGTACAAAAGAGGTTGAATCTTGAGTAGCCACATGAAGAAGAGTGCTTTGGGAATAGCCAAAAAGGGAATCTAACTACAATGTTCTTGTCTCCACATGAGGAAGTGTAGCAACGTTTTGGTTCTAAGGCTTTTAGGAGAGGAAAGAAGAAGAATAGGAAGATGAAAATGAGATAGATGGATTGTTTTGAGAATGTCATAATGTGGGTTGGCACTAAGGAACTTGTAACTACTTATAGATAATAGAAAAAGTCATAGAAGAGTAAATATATGTATGTGTGTAATGGAATAGAATGGTCATCTTAAATATTTTTGTACTCATTGGTATGAGTTCATATAAAATAAGCATAACTATCTCTCAAATAATTCTTGTTAAGAATTGCTCCTTCTATTTTACTTTAATTATTGTTTAAAGTACACATGAAATAAATAAATTATAAATTTTTATAGAAATATACTTTTTTGAAACCATTTTTTCTAAAACATCTAATAATAAAAAAAATCCGAAGGAGCTCGTAGAAAAACATCATTTAACTTAAAATAGTTCAACCACCAATGAGTGTTAATAAAATCTACATGAATGATGATAACAAATCAAATCTACTTGAAAAAGATTAATGTACATGCTTCGAGTTTCTATATGGAACTTTGAAAAAACTAGATAGTTGGATTAATCTAAAATGAAGTTTTAAATTACATTGTAAAAAGAATCAACTAGTTTCAACTTCTTACCTTTGAAAATGAATCTTTAAAGAACCACAATTAATTACAATTTAGTTTTTTCAATTTCGAAGAAAAATAATGGATATTAACCCATAAGTTTCTAAAATTTAGCATATTTGAACGATATTGACAAATAAAATGTGAATATTAGCCCATAATTTTTCATAAACACCATGGGTGTCTCATAAACCCTACAATTTGGAGAGTCCCATTTTGAGCCAAAGGTATTAACTATTAACCGTTGAGGTCCAAGTTAATGTCTTAAAGATTTGACTGCACCGAACTCAAGACTTAAAAAGTTTTGGGCTGAAATTTGTAACACTAAAAAATTTTAAATTCGCATCTCAAGTTACTGGATCTCTCACAAAGACTACAATTTGGAAAGAGTCCCATTTCAGCCAAAGGTATTGACCGTTGAGGTCCAAATCAGGTATAAGTAATGTCTTAAAGAAAGGTAATAGTTTTGAGAATGTCATATTTTGGAATGTAAGTACTTATAGATACAAAAAAAAAAAAAAAGTACTCATAGATACTATAAAAAGTCAGACAACAATTGTAATATTTATTGGTGTAGTTTATTTGCAACATATTGTGATAAGAATTACTGTAATGTTTTTAAAGGACAATTTTACTTACCAGAAAGTTGAAGCTAATGTTTGAATGAATCAGAGTAGTTGCTGAGAGATTCTGATGGAAACAATGTCACCGTTTGTTCCTGCTTTCATTGTATGGTACTTCACAAGTATTCCTACAATTTACAAATATAAAAATAGGGTATATAAATAAACAAAAACATAAAAAACGGACCGAGAAACCAAAACCGAACTTAATTTTTTTTTTTTTAACTTGTAAGTTTGATTATTTATGAAATTGAAAAACCTAAATCGAAATCAGAACAAAACAATTTTTGTTAGCTGAAAAACTGAAACCAAAGAAATTGAAAATATATAAAATTTTTATTTTTATAGTTATATGTATGTGTGAAAGTATATATTTTTCGTATTAAACAAAAAAACGTTAGATAAATATGTGTATGTTCTAATGACTTTTAAACGAAAAATCGGATCGAAACCAAAATAGAAAACCGAAACCAAGCCGTATTTCAAACGATTTTAGTACCGAAAACATAAAAAACGAAAAAAACTGAACCGTAAACGGACGGTAAGGCGAAAATTCCACCCCCTATGTTAAAAGATTAATAATTAATTAAGCAAAATGATAAAGATGATAGTTATAAACCTTCATTTTCTTGTAATCTTGTGTGAACAGCGACTGCATGAGGTGCAATAACTGCTTTAGGTTGTGAATCATCTGGCTCTCCAGCCCAAGATTTGAGGTGGAGAATACCTATAAAGGCTTTATCTATAAGAATGATTCAAAGAAATATTATAATGATGGAGAATTTGATTTGAGTTTTACCTGAAGAAGAAGATGCTTTAAGGTGTTTGAGATCAAAGATAGCTCCACAAGCTGCACGTGCATCTCTCTGTAACTTATGAGATCCAATAAGATTGTAATCCCAACTTCCATCTTTATAACTTTCATTAAGAAACAATTCAATATGCCTAGCATCAAGTGTTTGCATTGTTCCTATAAAGTGAAGATTATGTTATTACAGAGACTAAATTCTAAAGTTTCAATAACAAGTTAGAGTCATTTTTACCATCACAAGTACTTAGATCACAAACAGGGCAACGAACAAGTTGCAAATCTGCAAATTAAGATAAACCCATGTTTACATATTAGTATCCTCTAGTGTTAAAGTTACTGAAGATCATGTATAATAAATTTTGTCTTACCAGCTATCCAAATACCACTTTTGATGTCTTTTATAAGACATGTACCATTACTTTGCAACATCCTTTCTATGGTTCCTTCTCTTGGAACTTTCAAAGGACTACTTAAACTCTCAGTGAGGAGTGAAGTTCGAGAGTCAAGAGTAAAGGCACCAATCCTCATCCAATCTATAACAAAAGTTCAAAAAAACCAGATGAAAATTAGGAATCCAATTTACAAAGCATGATGAATCCAATTCAGGTACTGACCAATATGTTTTTCCTTCTGATGGAACAAGTAAGAGTGACTCCCATCTGCATAATCCAATATCTCAGTTCTTAATTCACTATTGTACTGAGACTACATAACTTAGATTTTGATTTCAATGTTATATTCTACTTACCAAAAGCTGAAGCATAGATCTTAATCCAGCTGGAAGAAACCGAGTACGACTCTGATACCTGAAGATCACGTAAACAGGCAAACTTCCAAACAGCATCCTCCATTATGATCTTGTTGAACCATTTGTTTGTTGCTCCTAGCTTCACCAGTGATTTACCATCCAAAAACCTTGAAATATATGTCCATATATCTTGCTCAAACCTGATTTATCAGAGAAATCGCTAAGAACAGGCTCAGATCTAGGAATCGTGATTCTAAATTGGAAGATTTATAGCGATCATCAAATTACTGCTCGTTGTATCTGGATTCAGTTTTTCGATGATTCAAAGCAAAAAAAAAATGAAGAAAAACTCAAATCCTATCCTGATATTAAGCAACCACACAGTCACGAACACAGATCAATAGAAGCATCTGTTTCTTATACAAATCCAATTGATTCCGAGATATCATTGAGGTACTGAAGATAACTGATCAAACTATAAACCCTAGATTAATCCAATACAGTAAGATCAAACGTCTTAAATTCGAAATCAAATTAGAACTCATATCAAACTCCCACAGAAGATTATCCACATACAGATCAATTTCAAATAATAATTGCGTTATATTACAGAGAGGAAGAGAATACCACGAGAAGCTGGAACGGTAAGTATAAGCAGAGCATCGAGGAGATACACATCCATGGATTCCTCTAAGAATCTTTCCATTCTTATGTTCGTTGCTATGCACCAATCTTCTCTTCCCTCTACCATTATCATCTCTCTGAGGATCCTTCGTCTGATCATTTCTCTCCACCAGTTTTCTCTTCCCTCTACCATTTTCGTCTCTCTGAGAATCATTCGTCAGTTCGTTTCTCTCAGTCAATCTTCTCTTACCTCTACCATTTTCGTCTCCTTCAGGAGCTTTTTTCTTCCCTCTACTATCTCCTTCTACATCACTAGATCTCGTTTTCATCCTCTATGATTCGAAAATTGATTTCTAGCTCTGAACTCGTCGCAGTGACTGAATTATATATCCCGCGAAAGAACAAAGCAAATTTGAAAATTTTGGTATGTGTAAAATTACATATATACCCCTGTAACAAACTCTGTGGGCCCGTCTCGATCTTCGTTCGGCAATACACAATTTAAGTCCGGTTTAGCATCAATATATGGAATCTAAACCGAGATTGAGAGGTCCAGCAAAGCCATGTTACCCCGTGTGATTTCACTTGCTGGGCTATATATTGGGCTTTAGGCCTCTATCTTTCTCATATGAGTCAGGCCTACGTTTCGCTCTTTATTGGATCGAATATTTATTTAATACGTAACACGTAATATACTGCTTAAATTTGGAAAATTCGGATATTTTTTGGCACACAAAAAAAAAGAAGCTATTCGGATATTAAAAATTATGATGGTATAATATTTGTTTAAAACACTGTTTTTAGGAAGAAAAAAAAACATTAAATCTAACACAATTATTAAAACTAACGCAAATATAATACAAGTAACCGATTATTTAACTTTTACTGTATTCTATATTTGCTAAGTTGTAATAGATTATAAATTTAGTAAAATATTTTTAAAAATATTAAAAGTTTCAAATTTATTTTAATATTTTAGTTATGTAAATATATTATTTAGTATTCAAATAATTATTTTTATTCTACCCTTATCCGATTTGTATTCGTTAAAAAAACATTTTGGTCAAAAAGATAGCTTTCATTATTCGTATCTAACTCTTACCTACTAATTCAATTTGGATATATAGAATAGTGTGTAACCATACCAAAATGAACAGACCTACTTTATAAATTTCGACTTTTATAATTTATATATAACATATAGCATGGCTAATAGCCTTATTTCATATTCCAAATTAATGATTATGTAAACTCTCATTTCTCATAACACTAAAATACAAGAACAACAAAGCTCCACATCACGAGTCAAAATGACAACAAAAACCCAAATACAAAACTTTTAAAAAGAAATTAAATCATTCCACACAAAAAATATTCACTCATCAACTATAAAATTCAAGAATTATACTAACTCTAACCAAGAAAAAAGTGTGTATATACAAAAACAGAAGATCTCGAATCAAACACTAGTAGAACTTGGATGTGTCTCAAAAGGAGGAGGTGTGTGAGAAGAAGATGAACCAATAGAGCCACGAATCTTGAATATTTCAAGAACTATAAAAGCAAGTAGTATCAATGACAAAACAAATCCATATCCAATTTTCCATCCAACTCCATCTCCTTCATTATTAGCCATATTAATCCCAAGAACAATGTTCACTGCTGCAAAAAATAGAGAGATTCTTCCAATCCAATGATGATACCAATTCCAATATCTCCTCATCTTTGTCTCTTTATCCGGCCGTGCAAAGAAAGCCAAAACCTGTAGAAACAAAATTAGATATGTCCAACAAAAGCTTTAAACTAAGATTGGGGATTTGGGCCAAATGGGTGAGTTCGGTTCGGATCGGTTAGTCGGATTTTTGGTTAATTTGAAAAATGAAAAATATGCTGAAAATAATCGATTCGGTTCGGTTCGGTTTTCAGTTTTCTCGGATAAAACAATAAAAACCGACTTTGTTTTAAAAATCTGATTATGTTATAAAAACGATTTAGTAAAAAAAAAAAACCTAATTTGTAAAAAAAAGTTCTAATTTTTCAGTTTATAGATAAGTGTACGAGATATCATACCGAACAAAACCAAACCGAATCGGTTTTCGAATCCAATATTTGATTATTCTGATCGGTTACTAACAAAACAAATAAACCAAATTGAGATGTCTGAAAACCAATTCAGTTCAGTTTGGATATTTTGGTTCGAAAAAATTCCCAACTCTATCTTTAGTGGTTTGTGTTAGTATTGTCTTTGTGTTACCTCTTAAGTTCAAACCAATCATAATGCACAATGAATGTTGTTGACAAAAATACGTAGAGATATAAATTCTCAAACCTGAAGAATGCTAAGGACTAGTATAAAGATTCCAATGCCACGATGCTCAGGTATATTCGGTTGGATCTTATTGTAAAGTCGAATACCAAGAATAACAGCAGTTAAACCGAAGATGAATCCAGTGAATTGAAAACCAATGTGCAGATAATACCAAAGAGGGTCTTTATGTTTGAGATATCTTGCAAGAATTGCACCTAGAGGAAGTAAAATTCCCCATCCTAGTATGGCCATGATTCCATGTTTTGTCTTCTCTGTAGAATCAATGGTCTTTATTGATGATATTGATGATGATGATCCACTTGCTACATAGACCAAGAACATACAATATAACACTTAAGTATTTTATTTGACTTTGTGTTCCCTGTTTCTAATCATGTCTCTAGACTAGTATGGACTTTATTTCTAATTTTATTACATTTTCATCAGATACAATTTGCAAATGATATGAATGCAAAATTTAGTCACTACAAGCTTTGATATGTTTTAAATCATTTTTGTATTTTTATGTGTTTAGAACTTAAAATGTTGTGTAAATATCTAAGGAAAAAGAAAATCAAACGAGAAAATTCCCTTAATATTTTAATTCATAATTTACTAGATAATTATTAAAACATTCTGTCTTCTATGAAAAATAGCCAGAAAAATATAATTATATAATAAAAATGCAATTTTTTGGTGCTTTGTCTTTAGACAGTATAACTTCTGTAAATGAATATTAAATTCATTAATGTTTTTATAAAATAATAAATTTTATGTTTTAAATTTAAAATTTGGAGCATTTTTTTCTCTATAAATTAGTAATCATTATAAATTAATAATTGTTAGTAAAGTAATGTAATCTCCACATTACTAATTTATAAAAGTCTTTTACCTTATATATACCAATTTTTGTTATAAAAAAAAACACTATATTTGCCAATTTCAATCTGTTTTGTGTTTCAAAATGCATTTTTTTCTAATTATGGAATTTGGTTCATTGGTCCAAAAATTAATGTAACAAAAAAATTTTTTAAAAAATTAATGTTCATAAAATTAATTACCTTTGGAGAAGTCAACGATGACAGTAGTTTTATCATCATGTTTAGTCAAACGACCAAGCTTCGAAGGATAAGCTGAGCTAAATGCTAAAATCACAGCTCTACGAGGAACTTTAACTGCAAATTTCACTTGAAATGCTAAATATATCATTGCTCCATGAAGAGCCACCACTGGAGGAACTTTCTCTAATTGCAATTCACCTTGATCAGCTACAACTTCATCTCTCTTTGTACCTTGAAGATAATATTGTTGAATCTTAGCATGACCCTTTTTCGAAATCCATCCGATCATTGCACTTGATCCAACCATTTTTCCATCTTTGGAAAATCCAATTCCGACCCAACCGGTTGTGTATAAGGCTGATAGTATTATTGTCATTACATTGTCTTTGTTTTCTGAGTACTATGAAGATAGAAGAGAAATATGAAGTCAAACTTGTGGATGTTATAACATTAGAAAACGTAAGATTACAAGATTTAACATGATTCACTAGAGACAAACGAAAGATTTTATTTAATGGATAATGATGTTTCGAAATGTAAGATTATGATTACATGAACAAAGTATGTATAGAAAAAAACTTAGTTTAAAGCTACTAACTATAGTCTTTATGCTATAAGACCATTTTAGTTAAGGTAATCAATTTTTTTTGTCACAATTGAATTTGATAAAATCCTATTAATAACCAATTTTTATAATGCAAAAAAATACAACCGTATATAATTGATCAAGGAAATGCAAAAGTAAACTTTTAACCATTTGATCAAAGTCATTTTTCCGTAAACTAATCAAATTTGAAATATATATAAATGATGGATTTATGAAAATAAGATAGATTGCAAATGGAAATTGGAAATGTAAGATTACAATATTAAATAAATAATTAAATTCACAGACAAACAAGAGATTTTATTAATCAAGGCTAATAATTCAAAATCTAAGACTATGATTATAAGAACAAAGTATATATATAGAAAATAACTTAGTCCAAGACTACTAACTACGTGCTATAAGATTATATTTTGTAAGGTAACAAAATTTAAAAAGCATAGAAATGAATATTAAAATTATGGGTTAAGGAAAAGTTTGCTTCTTTTGTGTGGTAAGTAGATAAATGAAAAAAAAAAACTTTTTTTAATTACCCGTAAGACAAATGTGTTCCAAAGAGGTGTACATTGCATAGAATCAGAGATATTGCTATATGGTGGAGGTAGAAAATCGGATAACCGGTTTGCAAAACAGAGATTCCGGTTTGAATCATTGATGAGATTGACATCATCTGCAAGTAGTAAAGATAGATCTTGTCCGATTATAAGACATAGAATGTAGAATCCGATGAAGATTCTCATTGCTAAGTTTGAAGAGGAAGTTAAGTGTAGAGAGAGAGAGAGAGAGAGAGAGGAAATTGGAGTTGTTTTTGTTGTTTGGTGATTTTTAAGTTGAAGAAGTGATTGAGTTTGGTGGTGAAAGTGGTTGCCGATGGCGATCAATCATAATCAATGATTATGAATTAATATATTCTTTACATATTTTTTATTGTTTTTGATTGAGTTCTCTATGTCCGATATTGTGAAAGTGGAGTTCTTACTCAGCTTAAAGTTATTAATAATACAAAAAAAGTGTTTTTCTTGATTCAGAATATTTTATTTAGAATTTAGCTATTTAATAATCAAAATTTACATAATATTTTTTTAGTCTTTTCCATAGCTTTCGAGTATCAATTTGTACTAGCTTTTCAAGCTCTTCTTTTATTTTTTCTTTTTTTCTTTTTTAACTTTTTATTGAATAACTTTTTTTGAACTTTTTATTTAACTTACTAATCGTATTCAAATAAACTTATAACATCTCGTTTAAACAATAAATAGATCGTATTCTTGAAAATAACCAATCCAGCCTATTTATCTTACCATCCTTTTAGTTTGGGGTGGATTATATAGGAGATCTAGAGATTCATGTCACTAAATAAGATATTATGAAGATATATTATTGAGATTTGTATTTTTCTTTTTTTTTTGTCACATTAATGTCGGGGCCACAACGGGCCGGCCCAGTAACCCAAACTCCATAAATAGGAGAAAATATATTCGCTATGCGAGTGATGAGACTCGATCTCGGGTCTGGTAACAAGACAACAGCAGTGAGATTTGTATTGAGATTTGTATTTATGTTAATTGATTTCATTAGATATGTAATAAGGTTATAAATAGGTATTTATGTATATTCATTCTTATGAGAGCAAAATATAATATTTCATATACACTTAAGTTTTATTCTCTCATCATATCTAATAGATTATGCTTGATCTCCCTTTCTTCTTTAGCTCGTGGATCTGAATCATTCTAATTATATGTTCGTCATAGAACTTGTACCAAGTTTGACAAAAAAAAAAAAAGAACTTGTACCAAGCCATATTAAAACTAGACATAAATTTTTAGTCATTAATCTCATATTGTTTTGAACAAAAATAACTAAACAAATTTCAAGTCAAATAGTAAATGAACATCACGTTAGAATTATAAGTTTCTAACTAAAAATCAAACGAATAATATATAATTAATTCATATCTTTTTTATATATATTAGATGTCCCTTAGTGATTATCCCATTTGAAATTGGATATATTATCTAACAATAAATCCTCCTCCTTTTTCTTCTGTTTTTCGTTTTGTGTGGGTAACGGTGACGGATCCTGTGTCACCGTTACTTTGGAAGTCGCCGGTGGGTCGTCGGTAGTCCTGATCCGGCGAGATTCGCAGAAAAGTCGCCGGCGGCGGCGGATGAAGGGTTCTCCTTTATCTTCCAGATTTTCTAGGGTTTTCTAATTATGGGCCCGGGCCTTATTTGGGCTTTAAAATTTCAATCCAAATTTAGTTTAGGATTTTGAATGTTTTTCTGTAATTGATTTGGCCCTGAAAGTTTAATCTTTGGGCTATATCTAGTGTAATATTTATTAATAAAAACCTTTATCAAAAAAAAAAAAAAAAAAAAAATTAATTATTGCCTTTTTTAAATCTACTCGTAGATTGGATTCTCATAAAGATGTTTGAGTTGATGTTTCACTAGTTAAGAATCGGACAATATATGTCCCCTCTAGTCAATAAATCGACACGTGAACCGACAAAAATATACCAAAAGTGCCATGAAAATTATCGCTTTTGCAAGTTAAAAACATTTGTCAGTTGCTATTTGAGGTTGAGAAATTATGAAATTTTTTAAAAAATATTGAGAGTTTGCTTATTTTGGTGGATAAGTCATAGTCTGAATCATTACTCGTTAGGTATATATTTGGCCAGTATGGTGCCACGAACAACTTCTTTCTTTTCTTTGTTAGGCTTAAAGTGATATTGGAACAGAACTTAGAAACAAAGTAAACTATAATGATTACCCAACTTTTCTGTTCTTTTTGTCATAATTAAATTGATAAAAGTGATGCATAAATAGTTTATATAACATTAGATTTTGCAATTATGTGGTTAAATTTTGGGTCATTTGCATGAAGGTGGACATTAGGAAAAGTAATATCCAAAAAGTGCACTTTGCACTTTGTATCATGGACGAAAATGCTCCTCAATTTGTATGCGTGATGTGCGAGTGGAGTGGACAGCGCGTGGGGCGGAGGTTGTAGCGGCACGCGTACATGGACCGTTGGATTCGGCTGCGATATCTAAGCCGTTGAAATAATGTTGTGATATTTTTTATTTAATTTTAATAAGCTTGACTCTTTTTCTAACTTATCGGGAAACGGGAAAAAAATCTTTAGATGTACCAATAGATGATATCAAATGTACCCGGCTTTAGAAGACAACTAGAAGCTTCAGATTTGAGTAAGTTATGTTCTTTAGATCATATCAATAATTGAGGTTAGTTTTTGTATGTACCCTAAAACCAAGCTGTTTGTTTGACCACAGATCATTTACTGCGAGGAGCATAAATAGGAAAAATACATAATGGTGATGTGCGGTGAGTGGATTTGCGGCGAACTTGGACAGTGGGATTTCGTGGTGTGCAAAAGAAACATGTCAAGGTTTTTTAGTATGAAGGATGTTAATATGCTGGATGACGTCCACCATTCACTGTGTAAGGAGTTCGGAGTGGCTGGAGACGGCGAGACAGCGGTAACACTCAGTTACTNTGAAGAAATACCGGTGGTGGGTAACAAAGCACCAATACTCGTGACCATCGATATGTCGCTATCCATATTACGCATGGAAATGGAGAGAAGGCCTAGTATGGTGTTGTGCGTAACTTTCAGCAGCATTTGTTCGGAAAGGGACGACACCCGAAAGGCAAAACGTGTACGGGTGTC
>OVAV01000200.1:0-22192 GCA_900406375.1 Iberis amara | reverse complement strand
AGGTGGTAAGCCTTTGGGCACTTCCTCTGGAAAAACATCGGCATAATCCTGCAAAATGAATTCAAAATCACTCGGGAGTCCCGGTGTGTCATTAGCTAAAAGGGTTAGATTGTCCTTAAGCATGCATAAGTAAAAAGGTTGTTGCAAATGCATAGCTTCTTTTAGATCTTTGATCTTGGCAATGAGATGGATCTCCTTTTTTCCTCCTTGCTTTTGGCTAAGGTTGTTGTCGGCTCTCTTCTCCTTAGTGTCGGCTCTTTTCTCCTTAAGTTGCACTTGGTCTTCATGGACTTCTTTAGGTGATAAAGGTGCCAACACAATGTTCTTCCCTCTATGTGTGAAAGAGTGCCGGTTGGTAAAGCCATCATGAATGGCCTTCTTGTCAAATGCCAAGGCCTTCCTAAGAGAATGTGGCTTGAGCCCATGGGTAGAACATCACAAACTATTTCGTCTTGAAATCTTCTTATGGTGATAGGAATCATCACTTGTTCTGTGACAGTCAAGCCTCCATTTTCATTAGCCATTGGAGATGGTAGGGCTTAGGATGCTTCTCCGTCTTGAGTCCTAGCTTACCTACAAGAGATTCCCTAGCCACATTAGTGCAGCTCACACCATCAATAATCAAACTACAAACTTTGTTATAAACAATGCAACGAGTGTGAAAAAGATTCTCCCTATGATCATTTTCATCCGGCTTTGGTTCAACCTTTAAGGTCCTTCTAGTAACCAAAATTTCTCCTTGAACGGGGTAGTCAACTTGTTCTTCCTCATTCTCTTGAGCATCTTCTTCCTCAGAGACAATCTCACCCGTTTCTAGAAGTACCATAGTTTTCTTGTTGGTACACTCATTGGCATAATGGCAAATCCCATGATACTTGAAGCATTTGACATCTCGGGTCCTAGTAGGTTGAGTCTTAGCCTTATCATCCTTCTTGGCATCTTTGGGTTCATACTTGGGCTTGAATGTATTAGAGACTCCTTTGGATCCGGATTTCCTTTTAAGCTGTTGTTCAATAAGGGTGGCCTTATGAAGCAACTGATACATATCCTCATACTCAAGCATCTCAAACTTGTCTTGTATGTCTCGGTTTAGGCCAGCTTGAAAACGTGCCATAGTAGCATCCGAAGCTTCCTCCTCATTAGCCTTTATCATGAGAGTCTCCATTTCTTGGAAGTAGTCTTCTACACTCTTGGTGCCTTGTGTGAGACCTCTTAGCCTTTCGTGTATGTCCTTGTTGTAATGGCTTGGGACAAAGTGTTTCTTCATGATGGTTTTGAGTTCAAACCATGAAGCCACTTGGGGATCACCGGTTCTTCTTCTTGCGGTCACCAATTGGTCCCATCAATGAAGCGCATAGCCATCAAATTCAGTCACCGCCAATCTCACCTTTTTGATCTCTGCCAAAGTTTGACATTCAAAGATTAGCTCCATCTTTTTTTCCCATTCTAAATAAACATCAGGATCATTCTTTCCACTAAAAGTAGGTATTCTAAGTTTGAGACTCCCTAACTTGTCTTTGGGTGCATGTCTAGGCCTACGATTGTGGTTGTTCCTTGGCCTTTCTTTGGATTCGGCCCTTGTGTTACGAGTGGCTCGTGAAACATCCGTGCTACGGCCTGATGAAGAATCATCTTCCTGATTGTCTCCTAGGTTAATCCTCTTGCCACGCCTCTTTTCCCTTGCTCTTCTTCTAGCATTTGAGGCTTCAGCAAAGAAATTTGCATTGAAAGTTTTACTAGCATTTAAATGTTTAATAATCTCGGCCATCATGGCCTACATTTACAATTTGTTGAGATTATTAGTGTTGGTCTCTTCCTCATCACGGCTGGAATCCGCCATTGTTCCTATTACAAACTCAAATAAACTTGATTAGTGTTTAGCCGAAGCCTTTCTTTCTCTCAAGTGTTTGTCACTCATTGCCTTGTGAATCCGGTAAGATCAGCAATGACCAAAGTCAAACCGTAAGAAATTACTCCCTTTATAAAGAGACAAGATAATTTTTGGTTAGCAAGGAACTTTACCACCACGGCTGGATTTCTCCTCAGCCAAGCCGGCTTACTCCTTGGCCTAAGTTTTTGATAAACTGGTTGGCCCCCTTGCTGATTTTTGATAGAAAGATAAGAAGTGTTTCCCCAAAATAAATTTTAAAGATAAGAAGTTCAAACCATGGTTTTATTCCTCAAATCTGCTCTGATACCACTTGACGAATCCCTTATTGATTTTCTTGACTTTTATCGGATCTATGAGGAATGCTTTAGGCCACCGGGAGGTTCTTAGTCCCAAACTCGGCCCTTTGGGAGGTTTTTAGTCCCAACTTTACTTGAACGATTGTGAGCAATGAGGTGGATGTGGTTGATGGTTGAATGATGATGAATCTTCACACTTAACCCGCAGACTGATCAAGTGTTGTGCGATGTTCCTTTTGATCGTGGGATCACTCCACACATAAAAGACCAAAAGAAGAATAAGCCTAATCATAGAGCAATCTCCTAGGAAACAATGTTCAAAGATGAACAAAGGATTCACAAGCTTTAGAAAAGTTTTAAACAAAAGGTGAATAGTTTTATTACGAAAAGATGAGAGTTTTTAAAGGAAAAGATAGAAGGTCAAGAGACTAGTTCTCTTGACATGAAAACGATGTAAACCGAATCCTAAGAGTTGATAAAAGAAAAGTTGGAAGTCTTAGATGTCTCTTTCAATTCCAAATCGAGTTGACTAGCCGGTTTAGTCCAAACCAAGCCACAAATCAACTCCTTCATCTTCTTGGTTTGAGATCTTGTAATCGGTCCACTATAAATCCAGACATCATTATTTTCAAGTCCAGGCCTAGTCTGATTCGCATCGGGTCCTAAGTCCAAACTTGAGCGAAAGCCTTGGTCTCTCGGCCTTTCTTCAATAACTTCGTCCCTTACTTGGCTTGAAGTGTCCTTAGTCGTTTTTGAAGCATCCTTGATCTTTGGGGTAAATTTAGGACGAGACAAAACCGAGTCAGCGCGATCAAAGTTGATTCTGGCCTTAGATGATCGAGCCGGACTAGGTTTGGGCCAGGTCTTCTCGGGTCCGGTTGAGTTTTCCTCGGCCAAATGAGCATTCTCTTTAGGCCAAATTGCTTCCTTGTTCTTGTTGAGGTCTCTTGGGCCGAGACGAAAATACGATGGGTCGAGTTGGGTCTGGTCTTGGTCTTGTAGGCTCGATAGCAGGGCTGGCCTTGTCGCATCCGGGCCTTGTTTCCTCAGGCCATCTTTGCTCTTCCTTGGGTAAATTCTCAATTTTTCCGGGCCCAAATGTTTCCTTAGTCTTTTTACTACTTGGGAAAACATTAGGCCCGAGAAATTGATGTCTATGCCGAGCCGGGTCGGTATGTTGTTGCGGAGGCTTAGTTCTCGGACTGGTCCTTCGGCCTTCAGGCCTAGTCCTCTCAGCCAGGTCTTTTTCTCCTTCGCCCAAAACTCCATTTTTTCCGAGCCTTCCATGTTCCTCTTCAGAGTTGCTTCCATCTGGATCAGTTTCCCATCCTGCTTGATCTTGTCCTGGCTTAGGCTGGGTCACATCGGTGAGTGATGAGGCAAATTTTGGGATCTCGTATCGGTTAGATACTATGCCTGCAGATGTTAGAGACCAGTATGCTGGGTTTAGAGCAAGACCTAGGTTTACTCTCAGTTTTAGGGCGTGCAGTGACTATCCTGGCTTATGTATCCCGTTTACGATTTCGACTTGATTCTGTCTCGATATTGTAATCTACGATAGACTCGTATCGATCGGGAATCGAGTAACTCTCTGAAGGCAATTTCTAAGTCGTTTGGAAGTGCTGAACAAAATTTTGGTTTTTATAGTGCTGTTATCCTTCTGTCGGATGTCTGAGAACCGATCATACGAAAGGTTAGGGACTATTTCGTCCATCGGGGGCAATTGACGGGTTCGATACAGGAGCGAGTGTTTGCTCATTTTGGTTTTGAAGTCTATGTAGATTGCGTTCTTAAGTTTGTTTTCAGAAGTTCGCGACGTCTCGCTTTTTCCGAAATGTCTTTTTCCGTTCGAAGGTTTTTCGTTTTAGAATGTGTTTGAGAGATGGTCTTGCGGTTCGTTTAAGGGCGCTTTTACGCTTCTGAACGAGGAAAATGTTTTAGTCTGATTTTGTTTATATGATTTCCGTTTCTGGGTTGTACAATGATTTTAGTCTATTACTTAGGTGTTTTTTTAAGTGGAATCGAATATGTTTGTGAGTCGTAAGAAGATATCAAAATTTTTTAAGTAAAAATGCGTTTTTCTTATTGCAGAAAAGTTTCAAAAATATCGAGTACATGAATGCAGATATTTTGAAATAATGGGAGTATACGAGTATATGTATATGTACCCACTCCCCCCTTTTTTAGAGAAGGGGACAAGTGAGAAAAATTGCCTATGTACCCTTCTTGGGGACCAAGCCACCTCGTATTTCAGTTTGTTGTCGTGAGTTTGATTACTCGCTTGGTGATACTGCATCGTTCGTTTTAGCTGTGGTGGCTACGATTGGGCCGACGAATTTTTCTGGAGTTGATTGCGCCGTTTTGTCTGGGATGTTGGACTCAGAGGTTTGATTACCTTCCTTGGGCTGAGTCATTTCTCGAATAGACGAATCTGGTTTTTTTTTTCCGAAGCGTTTTCAGATTTTTCCGAGATGTTCTCGGTCAGCGGCTAAGTTGTCTTCGCTCGTTTGGGTCCAACTACTGGTGTCGTTGTGACCTGTCTAGTTTATGCTCGGCTAGGAAGCAAAGTCTTCCTCTTTTTTTGCATCCCTAGATTGTGGATATACCATAGGGAGTCGGGAATTTGATGCCTAATTGGTAAGTCGATAGGACCGCTTTCATGGAGTTTATCCAAAGCGTTCCGACGATCACGTTATAGATGGCATGATGGTCTACAATCGCGAAGGCGATAATTTTGGTGACTTCATTTGCCATGACCGGAAGCTGAATCGATCCGAGAGTCATGGTCATCTTGCCGGAGAAACAAGTGAGTGGTTTTGGTGTGGGTGTAACTTCGGGAAATTTTATTCCCATCATGTTTAGCCTATCGCAGAAGATCATGTTTTTGGTACTTCCCGTATCGACGAGGATTCTTGCAACTTCGAGATCTCTTATGAAGAGGTCGATCACGAGGGGGTCGCAGTGTGGTGTATCGATTCCGACAACTTCGTTTTCCTCGAAAGTGATAGTATCATTGGGCGTTTTGGGGGGCGTGAAGAGAAGATGAGCGGGCCAGTTGGCGCTCGACTCAGCTTTGCGATGATACGCTTTTATCGCGAGGACGCTGTCTTAATAGTATTGCGATCCTCCGATAATCATATTCACTCGGCGATGATTGACGTCGTAACCATCGTCTTCAGGCCCTCTTTCGCGCTTTCCTTTCGGTCGGGGACCCTGAGGCGTGTTGTTGCATGGCGGTGCCTTGTCGAACCTAGGTGGTCGGTTAGCTTCTCTGATGACATCGTTTACACTGGATATTTCTGACATCTCTCTTGCGAGTAGTTTTGCCGCTAGCCTCGCTTCGAGAACTTTGCAGTTCGCCGTGGAGTGACCTTTTGTTTGGTGGAACTCGCATAAGGTGTTTTTGTCGTAAGAGGTGTTTCGAGTCCAGGTGTCACCCGATGATTTTCTTCATTCGGACGACGGGTTGTTACCGTAGTTATGCGCTCCCTGAAGGTTTTCCCCCTCGTAATTATCGTTACGAGGGTTTTTCTTTTTTGATTTCTGCTCCGCTAGTGCGTTTTTTGCGGATGCCTTTGTCGACTTATGCTTATCGTTAAGTTCCCTTTTGCGTGTTTTGCACCCTATCTAGCGGGGTTGCAAAATCAAGCCTTCTTCTGCGGAGTTTAGTAGTTTTGCATGGGAAATGGTTCTGGTTCTTGCGGTAAGGGTTTCAACCTGTTTCGCAAGAAAACTCGTTAGCTTGTCTTGTTCTTCTGACTTCTTTTTGAGAGTCGAGAACATCTTCTTAATCTCCTCGAATGGCGCAAGGTTTACATCGGCGTTGACTGCGGTGACGTTCGTTGGCAGAGTTTCTCAACTTTGTCATTCGGTGGAGCACTGTCACGAGCCGGTTGGTCGTTTTGATTTTCAGTAGATATGTCTAAACTTGTTATGGGAACGAAATTCGCAATATAGATTTCCGTTAGTTAATCAAAATCAGAGAGAACCTCAGCCAGATACTTGACTCGGCTAAGGTACTCGGCCAATGTAGGAGCCAACCTGTTTTTAATCGAGCCAACTTCTTTACTCGGACACATTACTCGGACAATGGCCATGTGAACCATTCCAAGACTTGACCAATCTCCTCGAGCGTTCACACAACTCAGCCACAACCCGAGCCAGCATCATCTACCCGAGCCAACACATTTCACTCGGCCATAGCAATCGGCTAATGGTCGAGTCAAGCAGCTTTCAATCGGCTAAGACATAGCTACTCGATTACTCCACTCGGTTTCAACCCGAGCTATGCTCCATCCAATTCAGAGCCAAAGTCTTCACTCAGCATTTCCTGTCAAGACCAAAGTCTTCACTAGGCAAGCCACTCGGCTACTTAGGCGAGTGAAGCATTTATAGTCGAGCCAAAACAAGGCACTTGGACAAGCCACTCGGATTCAACCCGAGTCAAGTATCCGAAGCTCACGTATTTTTCTTCTTGTGACTTAGGGTTTTGACATAACCCTATAAATACTCTCATTTCGCCTTCTGCTTATTTTTACCCCTTTCTTTTATGCTTTTTAGTCTAGTTTTTCTACCCCTTTCTTTTATGCTTTTTAGTCTAGTTTTTCTATGTTTCTCCTGTTTGATATTCTTGAATGTTGGATCCAATATATTTAAATATATTTAGTTTTTTGACTTTGATTCTTGTTTATCTTTGTCAATCTTAGTAATAGGATCATGAATTTCTGGTGCATGTTGATTTTTGGGTTTATGCATGGTGTTCTGGGTTTGAGTTCTTGAGCTTTTCTTTAGAGTTTGATCATTGCATTTGGAATCTGTTTAGTTTATGCGTTTCATACTTGCTATTCCCACTAATATAAGAATGATCTTTATGATTTATATGTTTATTTCATTTTCTAGGTTTGTGTTCATCATGAGTTCTGAGTAGTTCAGATGTTCTTGCAAAGAGACATAATTCGTTTTTGACTTTGAATGTTTGAAGGCTTTCCATCTCATCAAGGAAGCTTTAGTCTCAACCCCAAATAGTTCAAGCTCCAAATTGGAATCACCCTTTTGAGGTTATGTGTGATGCATCTGATTATGCAGTTTGGGCCATCTTGGGATAAAGGATAGACAAGAATTTGCATGTAATCTACTATGCAAGTAGAACAATAGATGAAGCTCGAGGGAAGTATGCAACAAGAGAGAATGAGTTGTTAGTAGTGGTCTTTGAATTTGAGAAGTTCAGTAGCTATCTAGTGGATTCAAAAGTCATTGTCTACACAGATCATGCAGCATTAAGGTACATTTATCTAAACCAAGGCTATTGAGATGGATCATATTACTACAAGAGTTTGACATGGAGATAGTAGGCAAGAAGGGAATTGAAAATGGAGTAGCTGATCACTTGTCTAGGATGATGATAGATGATTCAGTCCCCATTGATGAGTCTATGCTTGAACAACAACTCATGGAGATTCATGACTGTGACTTTGAAGCTAAAGTAGTATTTGATACAACCCCTTGGTATGCAGACTTGGTTTACTTTGAGGTGTGTGGTAAATTACCTATAGACTTTGACGCATACAAGAAGAAGAAGTTCTTGAGTGATATGAACCATTACTATTGGGATAAACCTTTTCTTTATAAGAAAGGTTCATATGGTTTGTTTAAAAGATGCATTGCTAAAGGAGAAGTGAATGGTGTTCTGGAGCATTGTCATGGTTCAACGTATGGAGGGAATTTTGCAACCTTCAAGACTATGCAAAAGATTTTACTAGTTGGGTTATGGTGGCCTACAATGTTCAAGGATACACACAACTTCATCTCGAAGTGTGATCCATGTCAAATGATGGGAAATATAAGCAAAAGGAACGAAATGCCTCATAATCCAATTATAGAAGTTCAAGTATTTGATGTTTAGCGTATAAACTTCATGGGTCCTTCAATCCACCATCATTTCAGAATAGCTACATTCTGGTAGCAGTGGATTATGTATCTAAATCGGTTTAAGCCATAGCATTCCCAACCAATGATGTAAATGTTGTTCTCAAGATGTTCAAAAGCATCATCTGTCCTAAGTTTGGCATACCAAGATTGGTCATCAGTGATGGAAGAACTCACTTCATCGACAAGTTATTTGAGAATCTGTTGAAGAAGCATGGGGTGAAGCACAAGGTAGCTACACCTTATCATCCCCAAAATCGTGGACAAGTTGAAGTCTCAAACAAGCATATCAAAGCTATTTTGGTCAACCAAGTTTGATGACACACTTTCAAAATCCCAATAGGACGTACACCATTCGAGCTTCTTTATAGGAAGTAATGCCATTTACAAGTAGAGATTGAATACAAGGCAATTTGGTCAACCAAGCTTTTGAACTTTGACATCAAGACAAATCAAGAACAAAGGGAATTGAATCTCCATGAGCTTCAAGAGATAAGACTAGAAGCTTATGAAAGCTCTAAAGTTTACAAGCAGAGGACAAAGGCCTTCTATGACAAGAAGATCTTTACCAAGGAATTCAAAGTTGGAGACCAAGTTCTTCTGTTCAATTCAAGACTTAAGCTATTTCCAGGAAAGCTGAAATCAAGGTGGTCTGAACCATTCATTGTTAAGGAAGTGCTACCTTATGTAGTTGTCACATTGGTTGGAAAAATGGATAAGGAGTTCACAGTTAATGGACAGAGGATCAAACCATACTTACCTGACAAAAATATTTCTGAAGAAACCTCGGCTCTCCTTGGAGAACCATCTCATAGTTAAAAGAATTTATAGGAAGTCAAGCTTAGTGACTATAAACAAACTGACTTGGGAAGAAATCACATGTCTATCATTGTAAATAAAAATATTTATATAATTTGTTAAGTTTTTGATTTGTTTTAGTGTTTGATCTGTTTTGATAGGTTGGATCAAACAGGTTCTAGATGATGGAAATCAAGAGAAATGTGCCAAAGCTAGCTTGACTCGATTGCAACACATGGCAATCAAACTCAAACTCGGACAAAAGAATTGATCAAGAAGCTTAACTTGGACAAGCCACTCGTCCTCAATATGATTTGATCAAGAAACTTCTCGTGGCTAAGTCATTGCAGCGAGTAGACCAATCGGCTTTAAGTCGAGTCCATCAAAAATTCTTGAGCCAAGTCATTAACTCGGACAACTTACTCGGTTTCAAGCTGAGTCGAAAACAAACCAAGTGGGCCATATATCATGCAGCGGACAGCCAGCTCGATCCCACACCGAGTCAGCAAAGATGTTCATGTCCGACAAGCTCTAACGCGGACACTCCGACCTGGCCCACCGAGTCAGAAAGATTCCCACGCAGACAGCTCCTACAATGACTTGGCCCACGAGTCATAAAACCGAGCCAAAGATTCCCACACAGACAGCTTCTGCAGCGGTTTGGCTCCCGAGTCAGACAATCGAGCCAAAGTTTCCCACACCTAACATTCCACACGGCCAGGGCCCATGAGTCAACTTTCCGCGCTAGAAGATTCCCACGCACCTGACACTCCACTCGGCCAAGTCCACCGAGTCTAACGTTTGAATCAGGGACAACCTCACATTTGAATTTAAATTTTGAATGATCAGAGATGCCCACGCTCCTTCCTTGGCCTAAAGCATGATACATTGCTTATTTAAAGCACCCACTCGTAAACAACACTCCTCACACTCAAAATTTGCTAAGGTTTTCATATCTTTCTATGAATACTCTCTAAAACTCTCTGGTTTTCATTGTTTCTTGTTCTAAGTCTTCCCAAGCCCTTTGATTATTTTTTTGAGTTGATATCCCTTCAGGTTGAGAATGATTACCAAGTTTTTGACATCCAAGAACACGAGTTATTCTTATAAGGATCAACCACGTTCTTCTGCTAAGGACCTTGTAAGAAGTTTCCATAAGACAAAGTAAGCCTTGGTGATTCAAGTTGAACCTATGGAGATTGAAGAAGACGACAAAGTTGTACTCTATACTCAAGACAACTGTGCAAGTCGTAAGAAAGCTACTGAATTTTCCAGAAACAGAAAGGATATTGCAAGGGGGAAGAAAACAGTAGGAAAAACATGAGAAGCATAATGAGGAATAAATTCAAGTGGTTAGGAAGAAGCCGGCCAAATCGTAAAACAAACCATCTCATGAAGTGCTCATTAGCATACTCCTTGCAAGAGGTTTCACTGGACAAGGTACCCTCATTCTGCAACAACGAAAGCTCTTGGGATCAAAAGGGATGTAGAGTATATGTTTGAGATATGTAATCTACACACATTCATGACTTACCAGATTGAAGCTTACAGAACATAAACTTGCCATTTCCTTACTACCATTGATGTACACCTCTTCAATGGTGAACAAGATAGAGATGTAGGTTACATCACTTTCATAGTGGGTGTTATTGGTTATAGGATTTTAATGGAATTGAAAATCCAAGTGAAATCATGTGTTATTGGATTAATGATTTTAAAATTGTTTTTGAAATCGTGTGTTATTCGTTTAATGATTTGTAAATACTACTTCAAATCTAGTGTTATTCGTTTAATGATTTGATATTGGGCTTCGAATTCCACCTTGTATTTTAATGGATTTGGAAGGATTTCAAAGTTTAAAATACAAAGGACCAAATCCAAACATAAATCATGGTATTTCAAAATCCAATGATTTCAAAATCCATATATTTCCAAATTCTCATAGATTTATAAATCCATTGAAATACTATAACCAATAACACCCCCTTGGTTTGAGGAACACTTTATGTGGTTTTCCAAGTGGGAATGAACCTAACCAAGACTTCGACAACAGGTAGGTGTATGCACTTTGGAAGACCAAAGGGGTAATGGAATACTCTTCTAACAGAACTAAGAGTGGCCAAATTAGGAGTCCAGTGGTGAGATATCTGCATAAGTCCATCGCTAACACAATCTTTGCAGGGGAAAACATTGCAAAATGTAAATGAAGGTGAATTGTGCATGATGGACTTGGCACTTAAAGACCTCCCAGAATGCACAAGTGATGGACAACCAATGTATGGAGATAGACCAAACGCAAACCTCACATGTGTTCTATTAGACCAGCTGCTCTATTACAAAGAATGAGCCTTAAGCTTGCATAAGATGAATATAAACGTGAATTATGCATTGGAGGTGTAGTAACGCCTATCCTGGTAGCTTGTGGAGTGTCGCTGACATCTGAACCCTAGCCTGCAAGGTGGATTGACCTTCAATACTTAAGGAGGGCAAAATTCTTTGAAGGTCCTGAAGATTAGCTCTTGTACCAGTTCATCCACCTAGATCTAAGACCAACAAGGCTGATTCTCCCCTGCCCTTCAGTGACAAAGGTCATAATGGGACTCAAAATTATTTCAGGCCAAATAAGGAAGTGGTGTAGTACTACTCACACGAAGAAGAGGAGATCACAATGCAGCTAGTGATGAGGAGGATGAACCAGAGACTTATTACTTTGAAGAATCTTCAGCAACTAGGAGGACCAAGAATCTGGCTGAAGCTCACATAAGGATTGGTTTACTCCAAAAGTGGAACAAGTTTCAGGATAAAAGAATCCATGCTTTGAAGGGCACAATGAAGGAAATTAAGGATTAACTCAAAGAGGTGAAATATCAATTCAAGGCTTTTCAGGAGAAATTCAACAGCTCATCCTCATCAAGGAAGGTGACTCTACCTTCACCAAGTGTTTTGGCAAGGAGTGGGTCCTTAACCATTGCACCAACGCGTGTTGTACCATTGGATCCACCAAGGCATTCATCCCATGAGCTTGCAACATACCAAAGGCAGAAGAAGAGGAGAGCAAGTGTTCAGGAAACTGAAGCTGGAAACAGACTCGGGATAGACAACCCACTACAACAACCATAGTCAAGTTCAGCACCTTCTTACACAAGGGAGAGCATGGAGGCGTACACTTCCTCCTTTTTCACTCAAGCATGAGGTATCACTCCACCACTCCATTGTATATACCATTGCATCTTTTTTGTTTGTTTGTCTGTATAGATCTTGAATTCTCCTTTGAATTTTCATTACACAAGAGACTGTATAATTTAAGTTTGAGGGACGGTTTAGGAAGTATCTGATGTTGTTTGTTTGTTTTCTTATTTCAAATTTTTCATCTTTGAGTCTGCATGCACCTAAGGCATAAAAACCATAAAAAATTGCAATTTTTTCGAAAATTATCTAAAAAAAGAGTGTTCAAGTAGTTGCATTTGAATTATAGGATTGAGTCTTGTCTTGTTTTATATAGATTGATGGCATTTTCATAGGGGACTAGGTTGATTATAACCTTATAATATGCTGATTTATTAAATAATCCCAATGCCCTGGTTATTAGTTTTCTAATGCATTGTAATTAAGTTTGAAGTAAAACGGAACCATGGAATGTGTACTTGGATTTTCTTTTACCATTTTATCACTCTAGTTAATCCAAGTAGATTCTCCACCTTTAACTTAGCCTTCTTTCAAGCCATGTATCTATTATTGAGTGTAAGGTCTTTTTCTGGAATGAACTTGGTAGAAAGTGTTAGGTTTTAGCTTACAAGAATGGAATTTCATGTTGTTGTAGTTCACAATTCTTGGACTAAATAGGACTAGGTGGGATTCGTTTCTGGGTTTTGGGACTGATCAAAAAGGCAAGAACAAATTGGGAAAGGGTAAAGAAAAAGGAAAATGGTTAAGAATTCTCAGGAGAGGAAAAAAAGAGACAAAACAATATGATCTAGTAAAGGATTTGGGTAATGTAATGACAAAATAATAGTTTTGTGCAAAACTGAAAAGAAAAGAGAAAGAGTAAAAAGCTTAAATGCATGATTGTATAAAAAAGGAAATAAAAACCATAGCTACTAAAATCAGAAAGAAACCAATCCGCTAGAAGTCAATAATAGAAAGAAACCTCTCCTAGGATAAGAACAAGAAAAGAAGAAAAAAGAAATGAGAACCATGAAGATTGCTTTGAACTATAAATGGTAGAAATAGCTTCTATGTTTTTTGGTAGCTGGGATTCTATTCTTGTATGCATCAATTTGTTCTTACCTTTAGCATTCTGCTAAAACTCATTCTCTTTTTGAGTGATTCCTGTTATGAAAATGTTAACCATTATGTGAAGGGACCATCTTTGTCTCTTAATCTATCATTTAGCCAAATGAGTTCAATGATTGTGCATAGCTTGATCCATGGTTTATGCTTAATGAATGTTAAAGGGATAGGTAGATTTGAATGCATGTGTAGGTTAGGACTTATATGCATTATGCTTTGATGAGTATGGCTAAAGTTTTTAAGTAGAATGAAATTACTTTGCATTTTAGAACTACTAACTTGGACATTGATTTCATCTAGCTTATGAATTACTTGCTTGAGAGCAAGCAAGGACTAAATTTGGGGGATGTCTCTTCATTTTACATGTTTTACGCATACATTTACCATCATTTTACTAATGTTCTGTCATCAATAAGTTGCATTCATGGTCTTTTTTACTAAATTTGCATGTTTAGGATATTTTTTCATGAATATTTCATAATGTTGCATTTTGGAGTTAATTCAGGTACTTAGGAAGCTTTTGGAACATTAAGATGAGATGAAAAAGGAGACGTGTTAATTCGGCACAAGAGCCCAGTCAAACACTTAAGGCACAAGAGGATTCCAAACTCGACAAGTTAGCCGAGTGAAGGACATGAAGCATCCGCCAAGTCATTCACTCGGCTAAGCCACTCAGGTCTTAGCCGAGCCGAACACTTGGGCGAGACAAAGCCAAAAGCTACTCGGCCACTACACTCTGTTAAAAGTCGAGTTTGTCACTCAAGAGATTTGACCAAGACCACACTCGACCATTCAACTCGGCCAAGACCATAGTCGGCCATTCAAGCCGAGTTTGTCACTCAAGAGATTAGCAACATGAAGATTTGGCTAAGTTATTTACTTGGCCAAGCTACTCGAGTTTTAGCCGAGTCAACTACTTGAGCAAGCCGAGGCCAACTCCACTCGCCCACCTTACTTGGGTTGGAGACGATTTTGCTCGCTTCTACTCGAGCCAACTTAATTCACTTGGCAACACCACTCGGCTACATGCTGAGTCAAGCCATCCAAAGGAAAGTTTTACTATGGACTGGACTACTCTACTCGACCAAGATACTTAAGTATCCTCTTCATTTTTATGAGAACAATGGATAGCTTAAGGTGATAAGTGATTCTTGACACATAAAGACAAACAAAACAAGACACAGATTTGAACTTGGAGTTTTAAAGCTTACGCACTTTAGTGTCTTCATGGCCATTTGTTTTTTAGAACAAAACATAACTACTATCAAGGTACTTATGTATCTTCCCAACCCATATGAGTAGAAGATATTCCAAGATGGTTAGATGGTTTTAAACTCAAAGAAAAGAAAAAACCAAAAACAAATATGTCTTAAGAGTTATGATGTTACTTAAGAGGGTTTTAGAGATCTAATTTTCTTCTTCTTGTTTCTTCCCACCCATACTCTTCATTGTCACTTCTCATCCATGTATATTAAACCATGTATGAACAAAACAACTTAAAAAAAAGCTACGCTTGAAACACTTTGGAAAACCATTTTTTACCAAAAACAGAACCTAAAACACAATTTAACCAATTAAATTATTTGAGAAACGTTTTTAAAGATGAAACTAAACCAAATGAAATCAAACATTGCAAAAATTGAAAGCGTAGGAGCTTATAGCTCTGATACCATGTTAGAAATTGAGTTTAAATATGGAGAATGATTGCAGGAAAAAATGCAAGAACGAATGTAGGGATAAAGTAAATTGAGATATTTGGAGGAAGAAAAATGAATGCCTAAGAGAGTGAAAGACTTTGAGTAACCAGAATCTGAGTAAAGAAGGAAGACTTAAGAATGATTAAATTTGGAGCATATAGAAGATTATAATATGAGTTTAAGAGACAATGAGAGAGTTTTGAGCTTTGAAGAAAAGAAGTATTATGAAATGAGATAATTAACTCTCCTTAAGTTACAATGAAGTGCTTACAACATATTTATAACGAAGCCATAGAGAATTTACTCCTCAACTAGGTTAAACTTGGCAATAGTCTAGGTTCAATGTATTGGATCCTTAGTTTGAATTTTGGCTCCATACATGCATTAACGCTTGCCCATAACTGTTCAGTCTTAATGTTAGCGCATGGCAGGGAGGCATGCGCGTGGCAGGTCTGTCAAGCCAGAGAAAGGGAAAGGTCTTGAAGTCAAGGACACGACTGGCCCTTAGATCGAGGCAGCATATGTTACTTAAGTCACATGTTTCTCCTAAACCTCCTTTTAGGGCGTTTTTCAACTTCTAAGAGCTTGCCCTATTTTTGCACATCCTAAGTCTTCTTGTATTTGATTTGCACATTCTGAAACTCCCAATTTTCCACATCAAATCTGCCCTATTCTGACACAAGTCTTAACGTTATCATTCAACCTTGTTGGCCGGTCTACACTTCTTTCTTGATCTAACTTGTATTATTGACATGACCTAGTTCCCTTTTATGTCTGGCCTTGGTAGGTGATGTCTTGGACATCCTAATGTACTTTCTTTGTCAAGTTAATATCTCATTTGGCCGCTGATACACTCCGAGTAAGCTGCTATTGGTCGAGTGTGTCTTTGTGGCTTGATCAAGACTTCATGTAATCCTTTGGTCTTCATCTCAATATTCAATTCTAACCATAGCATTTAATATGTGCCATTTAATTTGACACTTTTTCTCATTTGGAACTCGTTTTGCTTTAGCCTTTGTATCACATCCCTATCATTGAAAATGGGGGCAGTTTAAAATTTTTGTTTCCTAAACTGGAAAAAGGAATTTACTTGCATAAAAATATCAAGAAACTTCCAGAAATTGTTTATGGAAGATCAATTTATTTATGTGAAATATATTCTGTTGGAAAAGATAATGTATGAGATTTAAAATAAATTAAAGATATTGTCAATTATCTATTTAAGATATCTTTTAGATATTTCCTTAGTTGTTTCTGTTTGTTGAAGTTCATCTTCTTATATTCATTTCCATATGCGTTTCTAAACTCCTATAAATAGAAGCTATTTTTTATTTTCCAACCTCACCTCCGACATTGCTGGAATCTTCTCACCGAGACGAAGCCACAGAGACTAACGCCACCACCATCAGCCACCGACCGCACCCTCACCCCCCGCTGGAAGATTCGACGTTGCCTTTGATCGTCGTTTGCCGCTACCCACCGGGATGTTTCATCTCCACCACCATTTTGACCGTCTTGTTCTCCGGAATCCAAACATGGTCTCGGATCTCCGATCAGGCACCAGATGCTCCCATGATCCTCTTTCGTTATGTTTCTCTCTCTCTCCATCATCAATCATCTTTCCGCCTAAAATTCATTATCTTCTTCAATCCAAGAAGGTAAAATCTCATAATAAATCTTCTTGTTCTTGAAGCGTTCTTGTTTCCGTTATTTTACTTTATCCAAAAAATTGTTATTTAATTCTTTCAAATAATTTTTGATTTTTAAACTTAAGTATTTTCTTTAATTCAATTTTTTAAAAATAATTATTGAAGATAATTAATTATCTTATTTTAGAAATTTTATTTCGTATTTTTAATAATTTAATTATCTTTTGATAATTAATTATTTTTATTTTTGAATTCTATTTTAGGTTTAGTTATAAATAATTCATTATTCTATTTGAAAATTTATTTCGAATTTATTTTATTTTTAATAATTAGTTATTAAACTTAATTAATTATTCCTTAATTTTAATCTATGATTAATTATTTATTTTCATATCATAATGATTAATTTCAAAGATAATTAATTCTTTTTATTTTGAAATATTATTTCGAATTTAATATTTTATTTCCAGATTTTAATAATTAATTATAAAATAATTAGTTATTTTATTTAAAATTTTAAATTTTGATTAAGTATTTAATTTCAAATTTAATAATTAGTTATTAAATATAATTAATTATTTTGGCATTAAAACCTGTATTTCAAAATTTCTAATTTATTATTTAATTAAGAATATGGTTAGCTAGTAATAAATCTCTAATTTCATATTACTGATATACCCCTAAGAAGGAAGTTATTATGTGAATTACATTATTGTTAGTTAGTCCAAAATTACGTTAAGTGTTGATTGTGATGGTCTAACATAGAGAATCCAAAATAAATGAAATAGGTTAATATGATATTGTTTGAGAATTACACTAAGAATAATTAATGGATGAAACCGGTGAGATGAGTATGAGTCTAGAAGCCAAACTGCAGGGTCGGCTATCAGTAATGGTTTGATAAACCGTGGCACCGTTGTTATAGAAAGATGCAGAGATATATGTGTGATACAAAGGCATCGAAGGCGGAGTGGATACCCAACTGTGGTGTTGTTCTAAGGTGGTGCGATGAGTTTAAGCTGCCGGAGCATCGTGAGAGAGCCAGGTTATGCTGATAAAAGTCAGTCGCCTAGGTGTGGTGTTTCTGGAAGAACGATCGTTGAGATGATAGCACATGACGCAATTTGAGACCGCCTCATGGTGTGCAATGAGCCGGGAGTTGGCTAGCGACTGATACCTGCGTAGTCAACTCAAACCGACAAGTTGTTTACGCCGGGAAAGGACATGTAAAGCCTTTTGAGGCCGGAGTCGCTAACAGTCGTTAATCTATAAAATCGTCATGATATCGAAAAGGGGCTGATAGCGGTGGTGGTGTAGTCGAGCACTTAAATCGGAACTATGAAAGCGTCGGGGAAGTCCAATTGGGTTGATCCCCCCATTGGGTGAAGGCTTCTAGGCGGTGAGCGAGCACTTAACTCGATTAGGGAACTTGTTTTTTCAAATACAATAGGTACTCATTTGTTTGTGTCCTTGTTTAAAACTAAATAATATACATTTGAGGTTGTGTCATAGCGTATTAAACTCAAGAGTGTGTCCTCCTGAGTAATCTAAATTACTCATTTCCCAACCTCTTCGTTTCTCTTTCTCTCTCATCTTCACAGGTTGGCCACTAGAGTGACAATTATGTTAGTTATTGGCGGAAATTTCAAGGGACATGTTTTGCTTGTTCTGCGGCTAGGGTCTCTAACTTAGCTCCTGGGAGCTGAATAGTCAGATGATCCTCTTACCCCTATTTCGAAAGGGTTTGTTACACGTGGCGATAAGTTAGAGATCACGTTTTTCCAAGAGACCGTTGTACATTGTGAAAGGCCCGAGATGAGATGTAACACTTTGTCCTCTGTTTTGCGAAATAACTAGATCAAAATAACAACATTTATTGTTGGATTTAAGTTAAATACTAAACTCATCTCCTATTGCTTTATTCCTTATATAATAGTGGTTTATGTTGCTAAGGTCATTTTTACCAGAGATTTTCTTTCTATACTTATAACTAGAAATAGTTGATTGAATGCAATCTACATTTGTGGTTATTTTCAGTGTATATATTGAGTCTTATCAAGGGAGGATATTTGGTATCGGAGGACAAAATAACGTGCATGAGCGGGGGAAAAGCTTAGTTGGTGCCTTAGCTAGGATTTCTTTTGAGCATAAGTCAAGAATTTGCGAGATCAAATAGTTGATTTGGTGGATTACATGAACAAGAGGGAGAGGATGCTTAAGGCTTGCAACTCTAAGATTGGAATAAGAATATGTGTTATATTTAACTATATTGAAGCATGTTGACGATGGAACCAAGGGGTTATGGGATGGTTTTTTAGTGTAATATATTGTTAAGTTTTAATTATGTGTGTTGAATGTTATGTATAATAGTTTGTATTTTTTATTTGAAACCTATAATGTATGTGTGTTTAATGTGATGTATAATATTTTGGGCAAAATCGCATATTTAACCTTCAAAGTACAACTTTCTAGCACTTTAAACCTTGACTCTTTGCATTACCACTTCAAACCTTTAGACTATAAAATTTTACAAAACAAACACTCAAATTGGTTATCTTTTACACAGCTGATCGTGCTTCACTATCAGTGCGGTATCTGGGACTCCCTCTCACCACCAAGACCTTCACTCCCGGTGATTTCGCTCCCCTTATTGATCGTGTTCGATCCCGTATTAATGCTTGGTCTTCTAAGCTTTTATCGTTTGCAGGTCAGTTGCAGCTTATTCAGTCCGTCATAGTCAGTACCATCAACTTCTGGCAGTCCGCATTTCGTTTACCAAATAAGTGCCTACAAACTCTTAGTAGTCTTTGTAGTAATTTCCTCTGGTCTGGCAGTGGTTCCAACCACCGAAATGCCAAGGTAAGCTGGGTTGATGTATGTAGGCCGAAGAATGAAGGGGGTCTAGGCATTCGTCGTCTAGAAGACACATCGCTTGTTTTCTCTTTGGCCCTTGTCTGGCGTCTTCTCTCAGGTACTCCCTCACTCTGGTCACACTGGACGCGAAGCTACCTGCTTCGTCATTCTACTTAGTGGGAATGTGAAAGTTCCTCCCGTGGCTCATGGATGTGATGGAAGTTTCTTAAAATAAAGCCTATTGCTGCGTCTTTCTTCCGGTTTAATGTTCGTGACGACTGCCGCACCTCATTCTGGTATGACTATTGGAGCCCTCTTGGTTCACTTATTGCTCTTGTAGGACCAGCCGGGATTCGAGAGCTGGGCATTGGTCGACATGCAACTGTTTCCGAGGCTGCCACACCATCCCAATGGTTGCTCCGTCGATCTCGAAGTCCTACTTTCCGTGCACTATACTCGCAACTCGTTACACTCCCGGTGCCTGATACTCTCTCGGGGCCTGACGTGCCACTTTGGAAACATGGTACTGATCTTTATAAGCCTTCATATTCATCCCAACTCACTTGGCAGCAGATACGTGTCTCTTACCCTCATCAACCTTAGTCCTCCTCTATTTGGTTTTCCCAATCTGTTTCGCGTTACGCGTTTGTTTCTTGGCTTGCAATTCTTAACAGGTTATCCACCAGAGATCGAATGCGCTCCTGGGGTATTGACCAAGCATGTCCATTGTGTGGCAAGCGCGACGAGACACGTGATCACTTGTTCTTCGCCTGTCCATATTCCTTCACTATCTGGACCGACCTGACGACTTCCCTTCTTTCACGAATGCCTTCACCGGATTGGACTACCACCCTAGCTCTTCCCCGTCGGCTATCCTTCAGTAGAATTGATAGTATCCTGCTCCGCCTCTGTTTCCAGAAAATGATCTCTCATATTTCGAAGGAGCGTAATGTGCGACGGCACGGCCAACCGTTCCGCATGCCTGCAGCTCTTCTTTCACTTATCTCTCGGACTACTACCGACCGCATTACCATCCTTGGATATCCGGCTACCTCTCCCCTCTATGCTCTCTCGCACCAATGGCATCAGCTACACCCCTAGCACTCTTTCTACCTATGCTCGACTGGCTCATTCCGATGCCTTTGGATTGTACTCTTTTTCCTGTCCTAGTTTTGTCCCACTGGGTTTTCTAGAATCAGGTTTTAACGAGGCAATCCTGCATCCTTTTTTCTTCATGTTTTTACCTTAGTCCTTTTTGGGACAAAACATTTGTAAATATTTTTCTTCATGTTAAATAAATTTAAAAATTCCATTAAAAAAAAAATATTCAAAAAATTTAATGTTTGTTTTAAAATGTTTTTTTTTAAATATTAAATTGATTAATCTAAGGAAAAAAGAGATGTGTTATTTACATAGATTTTCGAGCAAATGCTTGTAAAAAACTATAAAGAGACCAATTGGAAGAAATGTAGGATCCGTGGCAGAAGGTAGAATCTGTAGGCTAAGGGGTGGTCTTTGTTTGCCTCGTTAAAACCTGAATCTAGAAAACCCAATGGGATAAAACTAGAAGCAGGAAAAAAAGTACAAACTTCAACCACAACCTGCAGATAGAGCGTCATGTAATAAGCTCGAGCCATTGGGTAATTAGGTTGTGGTAAGGCGAGAGGGAGCTGTAATTAAGGCTGTTGATTCGATGAGTGATTCCTTGGGTGATGCGGTGACGAAGATAGGCAGGTGGGTAATGTCGCTGGTTGTGAATTCGGCCATTCTTTTCTCTCCAAATATGATATATGGTCGATTGGAAACAGAGCCTAAGGAGAATAGCATCAAGTCGCCGGTGGGATGGGTGCCTTATAGCACGAAGAGTAAGCGCCCAATCAGGATTGAGGCGATGTTGTAGCAGCGGTGTAGTGTGATCGGACCAAATAGTGAATGAATAGGGACACGCGAAGAACAAATGGTCGCGAGTTTTGTCGGGTTCTCCGCAAAGGATGAAAGCTTGGTGACGCCCCCATGCACGCATTCGACGGCCTGTAGAAAGCCTGTAAAAAACAGCAAGCCAGGATATGAAAGCATAGTGTGGTACAGATTGTGAAAACCAGATAGACTTAGTCCAGGGGAGCGCAGGGATAGAGGTACTTAGTTGTTTCCAAGTTGTTGCTGATGAGAACTAAGGTTTGAAATCAGCCCCATGTCGCCAAAGTGCTTGGCCAGGTCCTAGGTTCGGGCGAGGAAGGGGCAGAGTCGTGATCTGGTCATGCAAACCGCGGAGATGAGGATCCCGCGAGCGTCGCAGACGCCAGCGATGGGCCGAGACAACATCAGCAACAATAGCTTGACTTGGATGTTGAACTCCCGTGGACCTGTGGGTCCTGCGATATCACTTAAAATACCGTAAGGAGACCGGGATTCATACCAGAAGGAAGTAGTGTGTCAATCGAAGACTCACTTTTGAATGAAAGTTGCAGCAAGAGAGCGAAGCTTTAAGAGCTTGCCCCAAATCCATGATATGGTTATATTATAATAATCGTTATTTTGCTTTAAAAAATTCGTTGGCTATTATAAGTAAATAATATAGTGTTTTTGTTTTTTTTTTTAAAGTCATAATGGGTGTTTGGATAGAGGGATAGTGTGAGTGACAGTACATGTAATTAATTATCAAACTAAAGGGTTTTTCAAAAATTGTCTTTCCTTTTAATATATAGGAGATGTTAGAGATTACAACTTTCAACAGAACTACCACCAAAGTTTGTATACTGATAGGTTAAGAATTTAATCCTAAACTATACTGCA
>OVAV01000199.1:0-22270 GCA_900406375.1 Iberis amara | reverse complement strand
TTAAATTTATCCCGTGCACAGCACGGGACATCATCTAGTGGATTAAATATGAATCAAAAGCCCCATATACGTTTTTTATATAGATTTTAGGGGAATTCTACCACAAAAACTAGGTTTATTCCAAAAATACTAAACACTCCAAAAAAATTCAAAAATAACACATTTTTTCAAAAATACTACAAAATGTTTTTGTTCCAAAAATACCACAAAATTTGAAATAGCTCTAAAACTTCAAATTTAAACCTTAAAACCCCAAAATAAAACCCTAACCCTTCAAAATTAAACCCTAAACTCTATTTAGTGAACCCAAACCCACAATTTTAAATTCTAAACCCTTAAAATTCACTTTTATGTTTATGGTATTTTTGGAACATTTGGAAGTGTGTGATATTTTTGAAACTTTTAGAAGTGTGTGGTATTTTTGAAATTTGAATTTTTTTTTATAGTATTTCAGAGAATTCCTCCTGATTTTATTCCATTCAATTTTTTTTAGGCATTCTCCTTTTTTTTTTTTGCGGATAGGTTCCTCGTTTTCAAAATCGTTTACGCTAGTTCTGCAACCATTTTTTGATTGTTTTCGAGACTTGCTTTGATTGAGTCTAACTGTGCAACTAGCTCTATCCACTTGAACTTAAGATCAGCTATGTACTAGACGAGTTTCCCTCGATCTTTCTCAGTCCTAAAAACTAACTCAACTCTCTACTAAGCTAGATGAGTTCTTCACTTAACTCTTTCTTCGGGAATGAGTCTCGCATGGCCCATTATCTTTTTTTTCAGGCCTCTTTTTCGGACCGAGATCATTGGAGAGGATGCTAACACCAATGATAAACTAATAAAAAAAAAATTATGTAAAAGGTCTAGTGTATTATAGAATGAAAAATGATAGTGAAGAAACGAAGGTACATCAAACTGTAGACAAAGTCAATAATGCAGATTGCTTTATATTGACGATAAATCAAAGGAAAAGAAACTGATTTAATGAAGAGTACAGTATAACATTTAATTATGTTTAGTTTGTTTTTTCATTCTATATAACAAAATGTCTATATAATCGGGTAAAATTTTGATAACTCTTCATAATATATAATTAGGTTATTATAGTAGTTAATCAGTCATAATTATTATTAGTTTTTTTATAAAGATATCATATATTATTATCCAGATATAAAGTCTAGTACGTAACTTCAAAATCAAAATAAAACCAAACCCATATACTCTCACAATTAAAAACAAACTTTTTAAAACCCAAGACGCACTCAACTGAATATGCAGAAACTGCACCGTCTTGAGGATCATCCCTCCTAGCCTAACCGTCCTCTTTGCCTTGGCACCGCAGAGCAGAATTGGCCGGAGCTTTCCACTGCCTGACTACTTTTTGCCTTCTCTGGCTTCGACGGATTTGGAGAAGGAGAAGAGATGAGTTTGAAAGACGTCTGGAGAAGGCTGCACGGGTAAGTTCACTAGTTTTAAATTCGCCAGCGAATCCGAAGATCGCGGCGCAAGACGGTTGTGGCTCAACAAAAAAAAAAGAACTCTAGATCTCATAAATTTTCAAACACTCTCGAGAGAGAAGAGAGATAATGAGATCTAGAGATAATCTCATTAGAAGAATTTGGTCTAAACCTTCTTACTCATAACTATTATTTGCGAAGTAGATCTCATACTAGTTTTGATATGATCATATATGTGTGTATCAATTTATTTGTAAATTTTTGCTTATCTTTGAAAGATATTCAATAAATTTTCCTCTACAAATAATGGTTTTCGTTTGTTTTTGGATCGAAGAAAAAAAATGTATGGTTTTTGGTATATACAATTTTTATTTTTGTCGGTTCTCTATCGCATTGTGTTGATATTGAATAAGGAACTCCCATCTGAATTTATTAAAAATATTATTATTTTTATGTTTTCTCCACATTTTACAAAACTTTTTAATAAACTTTCCAGTGGTTTCTTTCTTTTATATTAGGAAAATATTTTGTCCAGATCTTTTTAAAAATTGATGTGATCTTAGTTATGAATTGCCCTAGTCAAAGATACATAAAAAAGATATGGTACTTAAACATTTATTTCAGCAATTATCGATGAACAGCAATAAAAACATCAAAGTAACATCTTTATGGTTGAAAAAATACAATATATTTAATAAGTTTATTGGAAAGTTTGGATTGGATCGTAACATTGATACTATTTCTTTTAATAATGAAGTACAAAATGTTGTAATTCAATATCAGAGACTTTCGATTGTTCATTCTAATTATAGAATTAAGTATTTACTACGTCGTGGGAAGCACACATGGGTTATAAAGAAACTGCGAAGTTAGATAAAATGTCGGTGGAGAAGATCTTCTTTGTTTTGATTAAAAATCTCCAGAAAATAAAGCAACAACATATCTGCTAATTTTCCATTACTGTTTTGGTCGTATAAGAATTGCAAAACAAATTTATTCAAATATATGGTTAATCCAAAAATTTGGAAAAAATTGTGGTATTCAACTAGAAATGACACCTACACAAGTCGTTAAGCCGTGAGGTCGACTGTTTTTCCACATGTCGTTATATGCCAGCGAGTATAACAAATAAATAACCAAAAACCCTACTCGCCATTCTCACGTAGCCTAACGATTGATTACTCGTTTTCTTCTCTCTCTCTCTCTCTCTTTGCTCTCAGACGAAGCTAATAACGATCCTCTCTCTCTTGACCCAAACTTCACATTTGATTCTTCTTCTCCTCCTTCTCCTCATTGGTATCGCTTCTTGTGATTCCCATCTTTTTCTTCTTTACATTGCGATTCAATTGTCGCATCCTAGCTTTCTAGAGGAAAGAAGCATTATCGTTGATTAATTAAATACAGTATACACTAAGGAATTGTATTGTTCAAAGCAGAATCTCATTTATTAGGGCCACAAACTAGACTCAGATTTCGATACTCTGGGGATTTATCTTTTAATTCCCCTAGATTTCCGAAAATCCAAGTTTCCTCATCTAAAACTGTTTGATTAGCCAGTTGAATCTTTTTGCGATGTTTTTGGTAGATAATTTTGCTATCTTCAATATGAATCTAAGGATCAGTTTTTGTTCATTCCTCCCCCCTCCCTCAGATTCTTTCTTTCTTTTTCATCCCAAATTTTCGATTCATGAAGTTCACAGTGAACCTTTTTGCAGGGAGAGGTTTCTACATTGGCGTGATTTTTGGAAGAGATTGTTTTTTTCTTATCGGATTTTCTTCGCCGTGAATGGTAACAAAGGAGATGTCTGGTTTGGTGGGCGTTTCGGATCCATGGATACAAAGCCAGCTCACACATTTCGAACGTCAGAGTCTCGAATCTAAGGTCAGTCCCCTCTCTTTCGTTGTTTCTTCCATTGGATGCAAATCTAAACCGAAACTCGTCTGATTTAAACTTTTGGGGTTTGTGTTAGTTTGTGTCATTGAAGAATCAGAGCGGTAATATTACATTAGAGGATCTTCCACCTGTTTTGGTCAGGGTGAAGTCACTTAGTTCTACATTTAAGGAGAAAGAAATCAGAGAGATTCTCGGAGATTTGGGTTCTGATCATGTAACCGATGATCTTGATTTCGAATCGTTTCTCAGGGTCAGTTTAATGTATTTATTGTCAATGTTTGTGTGGTTTCTTTCTCCTTGTGAATCTCCTCAATGAATGCCATGTGTAATGTGGATTGATACCAACAAATGTGTAGATATATCTAAATCTACGAGATAAAGCTGGTGATAAATCTGGTGGTCATAAGAACTCTTCTTCGTTTCTCAAAGCCAACACAACCATCCTTCATACCATAAACCAGTCAGAGAAGGGTTCTTTTGTTCATCATATCAATAGATATCTTGGGGATGACCCTTTTTTACACCAGTTTCTTCCCTTAGACCCAGATTCAGATGACTTGTATGAACTTGTGAAAGATGGCGTACTTCTATGGTAATGTGCAAATTTCTGTTTAGATTTCATCTCCATAGTTTTCTTATTGAGGAAACTGAATGAGCACTATCATCTCAATATAGCACAATTGGTTCTGTGTTTTCACTTGTTCTCTCTTTTTCCTTTTCTGGCACAGTAAACTTATAAATATAGCAGTTCCTGGGACCATAGATGAACGAGCAATCAACACGAAAAGGGACCTTAACTTATGGGAGAGAAATGAGAATCACACGCTCTCTCTCAACTCTGCAAAAGCTGTTGGCTGCAGTGTGGTTAATATTGGGACTCAGGACCTGGCTGAAGGACGAGTATGCTTTGCTTTCCTAATTTGCAGTAAAGCATAATATATATATATATATATTGGTTGAGCCGAATACTGAAGATTCTGACAAGAGCTTTTTATTGTTTTTGCAGCCTCATCTGGTGCTTGGACTGATCTCACAACTCATAAAGGTCCATACTTGTTTGTTATGTGCATCTTTCTTTGTTCTTGCTTGATGATTTACTAAATAATGTTGGAAATTGCAGATTCAATTGCTTGCCGATCTTAGTTTGAAGAAGATGCCTCAGCTTGTTGAGTTGTTGGAGGACAGCGACGTAATAACCTGCAAATCTCTCCGCTAAATGTCTCACCAAACTATAAGCTTGTCATAGAAAATAATTAGGGCTTCTTTCTGTTGCAGGATGTAGAAGAATTCTTGAGATTAACCCCTGAGAAAGTCTTACTCAAATGGATGAACTTCCATCTTAAGAAAGGTGGTTACAAAAAAACTGTTGGAAATTTTTCTTCGGATCTGAAGGTATTTGGCTTTTTTTAAGTGGCATTCTAGGAACAAATCTCCCTTTCCCTTCAAATGATTCATTCGAGAAATTATATCTATTTAAGCGTTTATAACACATAGTTATATTTAACATGCTGACACAATTGTTTAAATAGGAATAACAAAAGCTCACCTTTAAGGTATGAAAATATTTTATACTTTTCCTATATCTTAATGGTCAGGGTTTTTTAATTGAATATCCAGGATGCACAAGCCTATGCTTACCTTCTCAATGTTCTTGCACCCGAGCACTGCGATCCTGCTACTCTAAACGCTAAGGATGATCTTGAAAGGGCTAACATGGTCCTTGAACACGCAGAGAGAATGAACTGCAAAAGGTACTTGACTGCAGAAGAGATAGTTGAGGGGTCTTCGTATTTGAATCTCGCATTTGTGGCACAGATATTTCACGAAAGGTTGGTAAAAGGTCATAGAAAATGGAGTTTTGTTGTTAACGCACTTGTTTTTACACTAGCTTCTCTATACCTGATCCAGGAATGGCCTTAGCACTGATGGCAAGTTCTCCTTTGCGGAGATGATGACTGAGGATATACAAAGTTGCAGAGATGAAAGATGCTACCGGCTATGGATTAATAGCCTTGGGATTGAAAGTTATGTTAATAATGTGTTTGAAGATGTTAGAAACGGGTAAGCTTTTTGTGAAAAGAGAGTGATATTCCGGTTTGGCAAAAGTTTTGGTCCTGAAGTGTATAAGAAGATTCCTACTTTAATTTTTGATGCAGATGGATTCTTCTTGAAGTTATTGACAAGATCTTTCCAGGCTCAGTTGACTGGACGCGTGCTTCAAAGCCACCAATTAAAATGCCGTTTAGAAAAATAGAGAATTGCAATCAAGTTGTGAAGATTGGGAAAAATATGAGATTCTCGCTCGTAAATGTAGCTGGAAATGACATAGTTCAAGGGAATAAGAAGCTGATCCTTGGTAATGACTGCTTAGTTAGAGACAATTTTTTCTCTTAGCCTTAGCAATTCTCTAACACTGGATGTATATGTCTCAGGCTTCTTATGGCAGTTGATGAGAACTCATATGCTCCAACTTCTCAAGAATCTTCGATCACGGACGCGAGGAAAAGACATGACTGACACAGAAATCCTGAGCTGGGCAAATAGGAAAGTCAGAATCATGGGGAGGAAATCGCAGATTGAAAGCTTCAAGGTTCCAACCTTTTACTTTTCATCAAAATACACAACAAGCTTAAACTGAATGTAAATCTCCGTCGCTAAATTTCAATAGGAAAAGAGTATATCAAGCGGATTATTCTTCCTCGATCTTCTTTGGGCGGTTGAACCACGAGTTGTTAACTGGAATCTTGTCACTAAGGGTGAATCAGGTCTCCATTACTGTCTCTAACTAAACCTCTTCACTCTATCTGTTTAAACCGTAAATTGCTTAATCGTTCTATTTGGCTATGGAAACTTTTACAGACGATGAGAAGAGGTTGAATGCAACATATATCGTCAGTGTAGCAAGAAAGCTCGGTTGCTCGGTTTTCTTGTTACCCGAAGATATTGTGGAGGTAAGAAACATAATCTAAATCTTATTGAAGCAGCATGCGAGGTTTTTGATGGCTTCAACATTCGTGGATTCGATTCGATTGATGTTTAATGCAGGTGAATCAGAAAATGATATTAATCTTAACGGCAAGTATAATGTATTGGAGTCTTCAGCAGCGATCATCATCGTCAGAAAGTTCGAGTTCGGATTCTTCATCGACTCAAAGCACAACCACAACGTGCACAAGTACTGATGCGTCACCAGCTCCATCTGTCACAGGAGAAGACGAAATCTCTTCCTTAAACGGAGAAGTCTCGAGCCTAACCATTGAAGAAGACAATGACGCAGATGCAGTCTCTGATGTCACCTCCGTCTCAGAGGAAGCAGCCGTTGAATAGAGTGATGAGACTGATTCATTTCACATCTTCTCTGTGAAATATTACTTGGTAGATAAAAAAGTTATATTTGCTACCAACTATAAAAAGGAAACAATAAAGTAAAAGGATAAAAGAAAACATTTTGTGAAGTACCTCAAATTTCATTGTTTTCAATTTTTGTCTTTTTTACAGAAAATATGTCATTTACAAAAATATTATTTATCAAAATGTATAAGAAAAAAAGACAAATATTATTGTGCTTGTGCACTAGCAAAAGTATTATCGATAAATAAAAAATTGTGAAACTCAATGGGTATGTGGCTATTATTTAAAAATGCCTCAAATCAAGAAAAACTAGAAGATTCTTGCGATGGTTAAGGCTTATCATGGTTTATTGTGTGATATGATTCATCTTCTCTTTTAAAAGATTCTTTCCATGATTTCTCCTTTGTCGTAGTGCTAGAACTCAATAATTTAAATGTTTTAGTTACAAATTTAATTGTTAGAATTCATGAACATATTAAATTAAATCTAAACATCGAAAAGTTAAATATATTTGAATATAACACATCAGAAAGATGAATTAACAGAAAGATTGTTTAGCGCACAAACTAAGATTTGACACAATATATTACTACTGTTGAAAGCTAATATCAAATTCTACACACAAATATCTCCTTCTGAGTTTATTGTTTTTTCTCCCAAGAATTAATATTCTCACCTTTATATATATATTTTCCCCGACCTCTCTTAACCAATATGTATATTTTGAGGTATAACAAAATTTTTGCATTTTTGAGAAAATTTGAAAACGCAAAAACTCTTTGCAATATCAAGTGACATTTTGAAAATAAATTATTATTTTTTTTAAATTAAATCCTAAAACACTTAAAACTAAAAATTAAGAATGTTTGAGTATAATCTTTTTTTTTATTTGAAAAATTTGAAACACCAAAACACTTACCAATTTTAACCGAAAGTGTTCGATAACTTATAATATGTTATTACTGTTTGGTTTGACTAGTTTTCTTTTTTCAAATATCGTTTTTCATATCATTGGCTAATTCATTTGAAATCCTTTTAAATTTAAAAATGATGTTTTATGCTTGGTAAATGTGATCTCCAAACTCTAAATCTTAAATAAGAAATTCTTAAATACCAAATATTATACTCGTAAAAGACAACATAAATCATTTAAACACTTAATCCCACTATTTAGTGAGATTTATATATGTTTTATTTTAAAACACAACAAATTTATAAAACCCAAGTATTTCAACCAAAAGTGTTCAATAACTTATAATACGTTATACAATAGCGTTAGGTCTGAGTAATTTTTCTTCTTTTTCGAATCTCGTTTTTCATACCATTGGCAAATTCATTTGAAATTCTTTTAAAGTTAAAAATGATGTTTTATGCTTGGTAAATATAATCTCCATACCCTAAACACTAAATGAGAATTCTTACTCCGTCACATTTCCATCGTTTTTCCGTTGCTATTTTGTCACTGTTAAAACCATCGTTTCAACTCACGTTTTTCTACCAAAATTTTTGCACGAACCCAAATATTTCTAGTTTTTTAAAAAACTTCCGCCAAAATTTTTTATACCTTGTTCAATTTTTTCACAAAGGGGAACCCAAATATATTTTTTTTTTCTTTTACAAAAAAAAAAGTAACAAAAAGTGATAAATTTTTGAGATTTTTGTTGAAAATGCCATAAGTAGCTCTATGTCTTATGGAAAATACCATAATGGGTTGAAATCATGGAATCTACCACAAACATGTGGTATAGCGGTAGAATGAAAAAGTCAATCATGCCCTTAGCTTTTGTTTTGGTGTGGTAAACAAAATGGATGAGAGAGAATAACATTAAATGACATTTAATGTGACAAGATTTGTAAAAGTATTACACAATAGTTATTAATCTTCTTAGTGAAGCTTCTCTTTGTTGTAGAGAAAAAAGAATCTATTGGTAGGTAAACTCCATAACTGTGTTTTTCATTTTTTGTGTCTTTTATAAACATACTTGATATTCATTGAATGCATGAAATGTCTTGCATTTATAGTACAATGTTTGTTGTGGACCAATTGTTGAGTTTGCGTGGACTATATGGAGGACATAACGTAACACACAAATCTTCGCTTTAAAAAATCTTCTATTGTCCATTTGGAATGGAACGTAACACACAAATCTTCGCTTTAAAGATATTTTTTTCATTAATATCGTCCATAGACTTTTTTTTGTTCACATATATTCATTCATGGGTAATTTGTCATACATATCTTGATATTAAAAATAAGGTGTCCATGTGAATAGAAATAAAACTTGTCCATAGATCTTGGCAATTTGGAAGAATCTTATTTAGAAGATTTTTGTAATGTGTTTGGACACATTTCGACATCTAATGGACAACATACATATGTAATGGAAAACATAACAATGTCATGGACATAAATATTAGTTGAGACATTATTTAGTATATATTTTTCATCTGATGGACAACTCTATTTTAAATAATTACCAATCCACACTACCATTGTTCCCTCCAGAACCTCCTCTATCACCATCAATGTTCTATTTAGATGACTTAAATGATTACAATAAGAGTAGAATTTATAATCATTCATTCAATATTATACGAGAATATATATACTACATATGTACCGTCGAGTATGTCCATCTGGACAGTTGAAGTATGTACACTAAAAGAGAGTAGCACCTTGGGTGGTGGGTTGTTTATTGCATATGAGAATGAGGAATTCCTAGCAACAGTAAACAAGCTTGAAAGTGCATACAGAGGTACTGTTGTGGTGGAAGGCGGGAGTGATTGCAGCGGACAAGAAGCTAACATGCATGGACATGTTGACTTGGTTAGTGGACAAGAAGATAAAGAAAATGGACAAAAATGTGATACAGTCGAAGAAGAATGTAATTGTGGACAATAAGTAAATGTATGTGGACATAAACGACAACGATGTGGAAAAGAACATGTTAGTGGCCGCGAGGAAAGTGAGTTAGCACAATTTGACACCGACAAAGATGGAAAATATTTGTATGATTGTTGCACGGATTATGATTTTGACGTCAAGAGAGAGCGAATAGACACAAATTGCCCCACACAATGAGATATGTATGAGAGATTGCAGGATAAGATCCACAAAGATTACCCCACACATATCAAAATTCACAAAAAGAAAAAAAACTTTCCAATGAAAAAGAGATTGTAATGCAAAATAGATTGCAATGAAGTGGTCCTCTATCTCCATCATGTCCACGTGATGTATTCTTGTCCATGCTCTTCTAATGAACATCTCAAACTGGAGCTATGAAGTTCTTCTTTATATGTGATGGATTTTAGTATTAATTTGGGCATAGCCACATGCCACCTACACCCATACATTACAAAATTATTCAAAACTGGTCCACCGAGTAATTGTGTGATAAAACTGGTCCATAGAGTAAATGATAACTAATTATAGTAGTTTTTTAAGTAGCCTTTATTCAAGTTCTTTAGTAGTTGTGTTAGTAGCCTTTATTTAAGTTATCATGGTTGATTTGAGTCACATTAATATGCCATAAATGCTTACCAATGCTATTGATAGAAATAAGTAATATTTGAGGTATCTTAGTAGACATATTTTGCGTATAGGCAATTTTTTTGTCTGTCGGATGGACACATTTTTACATCTAATGGACAACATACCAATGCCATGGACACAAATTACTAGTTGAGTCAGTAGACATTTTTGCATATGATGGACAACTCTATGTTAAATGGACCACATATACATCTCTAAAACAAACTCGTTTTGCCATCTAATATACTTAAATTATTTGGTTTCTTACACTGCTACTAATGTGACACAATATGTTGTCCATCATATGTCGAAAATGTGTCCATCATCCGGTGAATTGGTCTCATTTTTGCATAAAGATCTCACTTAAGTGGATAAAACCAAATCAGTAGACATCATCCGAAGAAACTCTGAGTATGTGCATGTTATGTAGACAGGGATGTCTCCGACCAAAAACGAAACTTGAAATTAGAAGAAAAAGAAGTATGAAGAAGGATACAAAACATGGATTCTGTTCTGTCATCAGAAACAAATCTCTAGATGCACGATTTTATACTATTCAAAATTGAAGCTAAATCTCCGTAACTGATATAAAAATGTATGTTGCTTCTAGTTGGAGATAAATAGAAAGAATGAACTTGAAAACTACTAGAATTTCTATACATTGCAATCCTAGCAACAACAAAAATCTTTCGGGACACTAGACGTTATCCTGACAACAAAAAAGAAAAAATTTGATTCTAATGTAAAATGATACAAACCTCTTCAACATCTTGGTGAATTAAAAATCATTGCAAACTTCACTAGATTCTTTTGTCTTTATGAGAGGAGAGAGATGAAGTGGATGTGCCAAGAGAGAAGAAGAGGGAGAAGAAATAAAAGAAAATAGAACAAATGCACAAATATAAAAAAAATTAATTGTGTCATTGGGAGTGGGTTATTAAAAAAGCTGGTACATAGAGAGAGTGTCAGTATGGGCTTTTTGGTCTTTTTCTTTTGTGACATTATGGTAGATTGAAAAAGAATATGTATTATGGTATTTTAGATAAAGTTTTCTAAAATTATGGTATACAATATAATTTTCTCTAAATTTTTCCATCACTTTTAAGAAAATATCTTGCACTTTTTGTTTCTCTTTCTCTTTTTTCTTTCCCATCATTTTGTCTTTCCTCCTCTTAAAAACCTCTCTTTTTCTCTAAATCTCTCTAAAAATCACATAAACCTCAATAAAAATCATCTCCAAGCATCTCAATGGATCAAAGGAGATCCCAACCATTATTTGTGAGTTATATTTTTTTTTAACTAGTGTTGGTCTTAGGGAAATTTTGATAGATGTAGTAATGAATTGAGATTTAGGTTTTAAGAAAAACTGTATTTATTGATTGTTAGATTTATGTTATAAGAACTTGTTAGATTTAGATTTATATTTAGAAATTGTATGTGTTAATTTAAGGTTTTCGATATGATTCTTACATCTAGGTTTTAAGAACTTTTTGTATTTTTTTTTGGTGTAAAGAATTTTTTTCTTTAATATAAATGATCAAAAACGTTTTTCATATAAAAATGTGTTTTTAAAAACATTTAAAAATATAAAAAAATTTCTATAAAACCGTTTAAAATTTAGAAAATTAAATTTAAAATTATTGATTATAAAAAAGATTTAAAAAAGGTTTATATAAAATGGTGTTTCAAAAAACGTTTAAAAATAGAGATAGAAAATGGAGACTATGGTTTTGGGCGATAAAGAGACTAGGATTTTGGGTGATGGAGATGCCACTATACATAATGCCTTGGAACATGGTCGTCTCCCTGGTGAGTCTCCTGACTTGACGAAGGTGTCTTGGGCTCAACGGGTGTCACGTAGCTGTGGTGGTGGGATGCCTTTGCCGGGAAGCGTTATGGATGATGTGTTCGTGTCGGAGAGAGTTACGGTGAGCTTTCCGAATGGGGATGAAGGTGAACCTGTGATTACTATCGGGAAGCAAGTGCTTGATGTTATGAATGGTTTGTGGAAGAGGTGTATGTTTGTGAAAGTTCTAGGGTGCACAGTACAATTGGCGACATTGACAAGAAAACTATGTGAGCTATGGAAACCTATGGAGGGAATGTGGGTTATGGATTTACCGAGAAACTTCTTCATGGTGAGGTTTGAGAACGAAGATGAATATTTGAATGCTTTGACGGGAGGCCCATGGAAGATGTTTGGGAGCTATCTTATGGTGCGAGGCTGGTCACCTGATTTTGACCCTCTGAAAGATGAGATTGTGAAAACTCATGTTTAGGTACGTCTAATAAATATTCTGGTGAAGTTTTATCATAACGGGATCCTGATGAGTATAGCTAAGGGGCTTGGGAAGCCAGTGAAGGTCGATTTGACGACTTTAATGTTTGAAAGGGCTTGTTATGCCCGTGTTTGTGTGGAGGTTGACTTGAAGAATTCCTTGAAAGGCTCTGTTTTAATTAATGGAGAACGCTATATGGTTGCTTATGAAGGGTTATCGATGATATGTTCATGATGTGAATTTTTGGTCACGCTATTCATAATTGTCCTCGAGATGCGGCGGAGAGGATGGCAAGTTTACAGTTACAGACGGCTCCAAAATCTGTATGTGCTACTACAGTGGATGATGGCTTTATGACGGTTGGGAAGCAAATGGAAAGGCAGAAGTCACAAGCTAAAACTTCTGGTAGTTCGAGTGTGGTGTCGGGTGGAGAGGGTAGGAGGAGTTTGGCGGTGATTAATGGTGGTAAGGAAATGAATCAGGTTTCAACGTCGAATAGATTTGATGATTTGAATAGAGGAGCCTTGGCTCAAGCCAACAATGTGGGACAAGTTTCACATGGTGCAAACAAAGAAAATGAATTTTACGGACGTGTGTTTAACGCTAGTAAGAATGTACAACATGGACATTCCCGTGAGGAGGTGAGGTGAGACTTGTTGATTAAGGGGGGAGCTAGGGATGTGGTTAAATCTAGAAACTTGGGCAGTAAGAAACAAATGGAGAAGAGTAATACATTCTTACACTTGAATCGACCGGGATGGAGGCTGATTTTTGGTCCATCGAAGGGAGAGGTGGAGTTATCTGCGTCTGGTAAAAGATTGCGTGTGGAGAGTGCGACGCAAGGAAGAGAGGGTGGAGCCTTTACTAATGGTAATTATGATCAGGCGCTAGCCATGGATACAAGTGTTAAGCACGTATCTGATGCTATTGATGTCGAAGTTAGTACTTCATCTGAGGTACGTGATGTGTCAACGGATCCATCTGTAGGAGAGATGGATATTTTGACAGCTTAACGGGTTTCCCCGGTAGTTCATGTTTGGATCATTACTTTATACATGAATTGTATGTTATGGAATTTTTTTTGGGGGGGGGGGGGGGGCTAATAAACCCAATTTCCGACGGTCAATTTGATATATTTTGAAAAGATATAATACAAAAGTATTAGCGGTCTTTGAGACTCATGTAGAAGGGGATAGAGCCAAGCGTATTTGTTATGGACTGGGTTTTGAGAGTTCTTTTAGAAGGATGTAGTAGGACAAAGTGGTGGGTTGTGGTTGTTATGAAGATCGAGTGTAGGGGAAGTCTCGATTATACAATCATCGAATCAATATATTCATGCAAAGATTAGTAACGAGGGCGATGTTGTTCATCTTATTGTGGTTTATGCAGCGCCTACAGTGAGTCGGAGAAGTGGGTTTGGGAAGATTTGAAGGCTGCAATTGAACTGATACAAGAATCGGTGATAGTGGGAGGGAATTTCAATACAATTGTAAGAGTAGAAGAGAGGACAGGAGGTAACAACCAGTTATCTATGGACTCTCTAGAGTTTGGTAACTGGATTAATGAGCTTCAGTTGATTGATTTGGGCTCCAAATGAGGTAGTTTTACTTGGAAAAGGGGTAGATTTGCGAACAATTATGTGGCTAAGCGCTTAGACTGAAAACTGTGTTGTGGTCAATCTCGTCTCCGATGGCAGGAAGCTACGGTCACACATCTCCCATTCTTGGCTTCAGACCATACTCCATTATATTTGCAATTATGCCTGGAAGTAGCTAGAGATGGACGTCGAAGACCCTTTCGTTTTGAAGCAGCCTGGTTGAATCATGAGGGCTTTAAGAACCTAGTGGAGTCGAAGTGAATACTTGTATGGACACACCCAATTCCTTACGAGATCTGCAAGTGGTTTTACGGCGATGGAACAAGGCTGTTTTCGGTAATGTTCATCAGTGTAAGGAGCAGCTGATGGCGGAGTTAAAGGAGGTGCAAGTTTCACTTGAAAGTACCCAAACAGATAGTTTTTTGGAGAAGGAAACTGTTTTAATTAAATCTTTAAATGAAGTTTTGGAACAAGAAGAGATCATTTGGTTTCAAAAATCCCGCGAAAAATGGATAAAGCTTGGTGATCGAAAGTCCTATTTCTTTCATACATCAACAGAGATTAGACGAGCAAGGAATAGAGTTTTAGCTCTGAAGAATGATGAGAATCAATGGGTTACGGAGAAGGTTGAGCTAGAAACATTGGCAGCCGATTATTATCGCAGGCTTTACTCTCTTTGTGATGTCGAAGCAGAGATGCATCAATTACCACTTGATGGTTTTACGCGGTTTTCGGGTGGTGAGATAGTCGAGTTGCAGAAACCCTTTACGTCGTTTGAGGTAGAGAAGGCAATTAGAAGCATGGGTCGTTTCAAAGCACCAGGTCCGGATGGTTACCAACTGGTATTTTTTCATGAATGTTGGGACGTAGTCGGGCCATCGGTTTCAAGGTGCGTTGTGGAGTTCTTTGAAACCAGTATCCTACCCATGGTCTTAATGATGTGTTGGTAGTTCTGATTCTGAAGGTAGCCAAACCGGAGAGGATCACACAATTTAGACCGATTATTTTGTGTAATGTCTTATTCAAGACAATTACTAGCGTGATGATGTTGCGGTTACAGCAAGTAATGTCGTCCTTGATAGGTCTGGCTCAGTCGTGTTTTATTCCGAGAAGAATGAGTACAGATAACATCATGGTGATTCAAGAAGCTGTTCATTATATGCGTCGGAAGAAGGGTAAGAAAGGATGGATGTTATTTAAGCTAGATCTCGAGAAGGCCTATGATCGGGTAAGGTGGGACTTTTTGGAGGATACCATTAAGGCGGCAGATTTACCTGTTGAGTGGAGAAATTGGATTATGCACTTTGTCTCTGGGCCATCTATGAGCGTGTTGTGGAATGGGGAGAAGATAAAGGCTTTTGAACGATCTCGTGGATTACGACAAGGTGATCCACTCTCATTGTATCTCTTTGTCTTATGTATAGAAAGACTTTGCCATATGATCTTATTGGCAATTGAACGAAAGCAGTGGAAACCGATTCAATTTTAAAATGGAGGTCCTAAGTTGTCACATGTTTGCTTTGCGGATGATTTAATTTTGTTTCTGGAGGCATCGATTGATCAAATACAAGTAATACGGACGGTTCTTGAGCAGTTTTGTGCTGCATCTGGACAGAAGGTGAGTCTCGAAAAGTCTAAGATTTTTTTCTCGAGTAATGTTAGTTGAGAATTAGTAGTTGCGATTACGAGTGCAAGTGGTATTCAAGCGACTCGGGACTTGGGGATGTATCTTAGATTACCGGTGTTACATAGAGAGTGTCCTCGAAGCTGTCGGACTGGAAAGGTAAACTCTTAAGTTTTGCGGGTCGAGTAATTTTAACAAAGGCAGTCTTATCTTCTATTTCGGTTCACTTTATGAGCTCGATAGCACTCCCGATGTCAACGTTGGATCGTCTGGATAAGTTGTCGAAGGATTTTCTGTGGGGAAGTAGTGTGGAGAAAAAGAGACAAGACCTTTTGGCTTGGGAGAGAATATGTAAACCGAAATATGAGGGTGGCTTAGGGATAAGGTCATCGAGACATATAAATCTTGCTTTACTTTCAAAAGTGAGTTGGAGATTATTAAATAATAAGACTAGCATGTGGGCTATGATTTTGAGAAGTAAATATAAGATGGGTGATACTCATGATCTCGGTTGTGTTAATGCTAAAGGTTGGTGGTCTCCGCAATGGAGAAGTGTTGTCAATGGTTTCACGCAGATTGTGTTGCCAGGGCTGAACTGGGTAGTTGGTGATGGGTGTTTAACTCGGTTCTGGTGTGATAAATGGCTGGGTCAAAGCATGCTATAAGAGGTAGCGACATGTAGGCTGCCAGAGGAGTATAGTGAACTCACAGTGAGTTATGGTCGGAGGGACAAGGATCAAAGATGGATCAGAACGCCCCTTTTCTTGATGATCATTATCGCTTTCGTATTCTAGCTCGAGTTTTGGATGAAGTAACAGGTGCTCATGACCGGTTTTCATGGGGATTTTACTCAGATGGGGAGTTTAAAGTTAAATCGGCTTATGCTTTCTTGACAATGAATCTCAATCCGCGACAATGTATGAAGGGTTTGTTTGATCGTTTATGGTCCGTAGTGGCAATCGAGAGAGTTAAGACTTTCATGTGGTTGGTTGTTAATCAATGCATTATGACCAATATGGAGAGGAAGAGACGAAGACTTTGCGAGTCCGCTATGTGTGATGTGTGTAAGTCTGGAGATGAAACAATCTTACATATATTAAGGGACTACCCATCTATTAAAGGGATTTGGGATAGAGTGGTTCCTCTTGAGAGGCGTCGGGTGTTCTTTGAGGAACCGCTTCTTGATTGGTTATCCTCGGACCTTGGTACTAATTCGTTGATTTATGGTGTTGCTTGGTCGACGATTTTTGCCATGACTGTGTGGTGGAGTTGGAAGTGGAGATGTGGGAATGTTTTTGGCGAGATAGCTCGATGTCGGGATCACACTAGATTTGTAATTGATGCATCCAAGGAAGTATAGAAGGGTCATAAGTTGGTCGGTTCAAGCGTACGCCTGAGAGTAAGTGCGACACGGGTAGTTGGCTGGAAGCCACCAGAGAGAGGTTGGTTTAAATTAAATATAGATGGAGCCTCTCATAGAAATCCTGGTCAAGGTACAGCTGGTGGTGTGGTGAGAGATGAGACGGGAAGTTGGTGTGCGGGTTTTGCGTTACATATAGGCATTTGCTCAGCCCCTCTAGCAGAGTTATGGGGAGTGTATTATGGCATGTATGTCATCTGGGAACAGGGGTGAGACGACTGGAGTTGGAGATTGATTCGGAAATGGTTGTCGGGTTTCTTAAGGGTGGCATAGGAGACTCACATCCACTTTCATTCCTAGTACGCTTGTGCTATGGCTTTTTTGGAGAAGGACTGAACGGTCCGTATTTCACACGTTTATAGAGAAGCTAATCGTCTTGCTGACGGTTTAGCGAACTATGCTTTTTCTTTACCTTTGGGTTTTCACTCTCTTAGCGTTAGCCCTACTATTTTTGAGGGTTTGGTTTCAGATGATTTGTATGGGCGAGTTTGCTCATGTTCGGTTGTAATTTTTTAGTTTAATATAATAAGCAAGGAGGCTTTCTCCATGTGTCACACCAAAAAAACATTTAAAAATAAAAAAATTCCTATAAATTTTTTTAAATTAATAAAAAAACTTTTATTTTTTAAAAAAAAATTGTAAAGTATTTTTCAAATATCTATAAAAATATACAAAGTATTTACTTTGTAAAAAAATATTCATAAATTTTTCAATTTATTCATAAATTATCCTTAATAAATTAAAACACTGTTAAAAATATAAAAATTTATATAAAACCTTTTAAAATTAAGAAAAGTAATTTTAAAAATTATTAGAAGGTGTTTATAAAAAATTCTATTTAAAATTTCACATTCAAAAATTCAAATAATTTTTAAAAATCTACATATTTAAAATTTTTTAAAAAATTATTCATAAATTTTTAAATTTTATTCTAAAAGTATTAAACATTTAAATGTTCCTCAAAAACAAGTGTTCGAAACGAGAAACTTGCTTAGGATGTTTTCCCAGGTTTATTCTGAGACCTCGAGCACCGTCACATTTCGAAAAGGTGTTGAGGGAAATATATCCGAAGATCTCTGAGCTGCGGAACTTAATCACCAGGGTTCTGGCTGTGAACACCTAGATGCAGACGAGATCTGAGGGTTTAGACAACACAACCAGAAGATGCAAGCTCAAATGGAAAATTGGATGTGGATATGGAGAGTCTTTGGATGAACTCTCGTAACCCATCCCCGCAATAAATATTTGTCGGATTTTTTCTTGGACAATTTGTTATGGATATTTTATGTTTTGTATGAATATTTTATGTTTTTATTTTAATTTTTGCATTATATTTTTAATATTTTAAAATTTTATTTTTAATTTTTTTGTAATTGTCACTATTCCGTCAGTAAATTACTGACAGAAAAATACGAATCCAAAAACGGTCTTAATTTAAAAAAAATATTTTACAAAATAATAAGATAAATTCGTCGCTTCTCGTTTGTAAATTTATCCACAGAAAAATGATAGACATTAAAAATTCCAAGTTCAAAATTTATATTCAAAGATCTATTTAATTATTTTATAAATATATCTTTGCTTTTCTGTCGATAAACTGAAAAGCGACGAAATTGTCTCAAATTTACCCACAAAAAAATATGTTCTGAATCTGTGGGTAATTCAGTCGCTAATTCGTCACTAATCCATTTTTAGTTTCAGTCACTAATTAGCGATGAAAAAACTATAAATTTTAAAGACAAATTAAATAGAACGGTCGAAAAAGTCCATCATTTTTCCATCGTTTTGCCCAAAACTGCGTATTTGGCGGTAACTTTTCAACTGCTTTTTTTTTTTTTAACACACATATTTATTTCATGTTTAATGTTGAGATACAATATGATCTTCATGTAATACATGACTTAAATAGGATGGTACATAAGAATGGAATCGAAATAAAGATGTAAAACGTTTCTGATTTCTGGCTAGTAAGTGAGCCACTTGATTTGAGAGTCGTGACACCCACAAGAGTTTTACTTCATAGAAATGTTGGCCCCAATAGATGAAGTCGTGTCTCCATTTTTCAAGGTTGATATGTAAGCCGCCGTGATTAAAAATGTTAGTAAGTAAATTGTTATCTCCTTCAAATTTAACCTTTGTATAACCACGACTCCAAGCATGTTGCATTGCGGAGATAAGGGCTTGTGCTTCAGCCTCAACAGCAGAGGAAACAGGAGGCCCTGTTCCTTGACTTGCACCACAAAAGGTTCCAGCCGCATTCCTGTATACCAAACCGTACTGTGAGGGTGACTCTGAATTAACAAAAGCAGCATCATAATTACACTTAATCCATGTATTCGGAGGTCGTTTCCATGAGGAAGCTTGTGATCTCTGTTCACGTGATGGAGGCGTAGGATGTAGTTGGAGCCATTCCTCCATATCTTTAGTTGCTTTTTGGATGATATCAATGGTTGTACCAAGTCTTCATTAAAGAAATATTCATTCCTCTGNCAAAAGGGTAGTGATTTCATGGTCTCTTCAGAAGATCCATAACAGTTATAATCAAGAAGTTGTTCTAGATTTGCGGCAAAGGTGGTTTCACGATCATTGACTTCAAGATTCGGGACATTGAGAGTTCCCCAAACACTAGTAAGTCTTGAGCAAAAGAAGAACGTATAGGCTAGGCTCTCGGGTTCTGAGCAGAATGGACATTGAGCAGTCTGAATGAGATGTCTTCTCTGGAGTCCATTCCTTGTAGGTATGATGTTGGAAATCGCTCTCCAGAGGAAGTATCTGATTTTTGGAATTAGGTGCAACTTCCAAATTCTGCGTTTGATATCAATCATGGTTGCAGTATGGGGGAAAACGTGTTGCATTTGTTGATGAGTAGCTAACCAATAGCCGGACTTCACACTGTATTGTCCATTGGCATTATAAATCCAGATTGGCTGATCAGGGACTTTCAGTATTGGTAGCTTGATTTTTGGAATTAATGGTCTATCAATTTCATGAACCAAGTACTCAAGTTTACAAAGGTCCCACCGATTACTGGAATCTATACAGGTACTTACTGGAAGAGAAGCAAACAGTGAGGAATGTAGTGGCTGCGGAGCTCTCGGTGGTTTAGTAGGGAGCCAACGACTATTAAAAAGATCAACTGAAGCCCCATTTCCTATAAAGTAGCTCAGTCCCATATCAGTAATCCGTCGTCCATGGAGTATTGATTTCCAACCAAAAGAGGGGCTGGTACCATTTGAAGCTGTCATTATATCACCAGTTGCGAAGTATCTACCTTTCATAGTGCGAGCAAGTAGGCTTTGGGGGTACCGAATAATTCTCCATACTTGTTTGGCTAATAGAGCATTATTGAAATGCTCAATATCTTTAAATCCCAAGCCCCCTTCTCGTTTTGGTATGGAGACACGTTTCCAGGAAAGCCAATGCATAGAATTAGAGGTGGATGTGCATGTTTTATTCCACCAGAAGTTGGAGATAATTCTCTCTATGTCCTCACATATCCCTTTAGGCAATTTAAAACAACTCATAGAATACAATGGCATTGCCAAAAATATTGATTTGAGCAATATTTCTTTGCCTACTAGGGATAAGAACTTCCTAGTCCACCCATGGGTACGTTGTCTTACTTTTTCAACAATATATTGGAACAACTCTATCTTCTTTGAACCAACAACTTCTGGTAATCCAAGATATCTACTAGTTCCACCGTCATTATTGATAGCAAGTATGCGACGTATTCTTGTGCGCTGATTTTGGGGTACTCTAGAACCAAAAGTAATACATGATTTGTTGCGATTAATAACCTGGCCAGACATCCGTTCATACTGCTGAAACAGATCTAGAATAGCAGAGGCTGAGTGTGGATTTGCATTGCAAAAGAACAGCGAATCATCAGCGAAAAGAAGGTGACTGATGGAAGGCCCAACTCTGCTAATTTTAATTCCATGTAATCGTTTGGATTGTGTAGCTCGATGTAGCATATGACTAAGTACCTCAGAACATAAGATATAAAGATAAGGGGATAAAGGGTCACCTTGTCGTAATCCTCGTTCTGGTATGATATGTCCTTTAGGTACACCATTGATGAGAGTAGAATAGGTAACAGATTTCACACATATCATAATCCATTTAATCCATTTCATTGAGAAACCCATGTGAATCATTGTTTCTTCTAGAAAACTCCATTCAAGTCTGTCATAAGCTTTTGAGATGTCGGTTTTGATTGCCATGAAGGTCTTTGAAACCACTTTCCGGACCTTAAGAGCATGTAAGATTTCATGTGCAACCAGAACATTGTCTGTAATCATTCGATTCGGGACGAATGCAGCCTGTTCTTCTGATATTAAAGATGATAAGTGAGGTTTCAATCTATTCACCAATATCTTAGACATGATCTTGTAACTGACATTGCAGAGAGAAATAGGACGGTAATCAAACATTTCTTGAGGTGTTTCTTTTTTGGGTATTAAACATATGTTCGTGTGGTTCATTCGTGGATCCAAATAGAATTCCTCAAAGAATCTATAGATCTCAGGGTAAACTTGATTCTTGATTGAAGGCCAGTAGCGTTGAAAGAATATTGCCGAAAAACCATCAGGTCTCGAGGCTTTAAAAGGTCCAATAGAGAAAACAACATTATCAATCTCTAAGTCAGTGAGTGGTCGTGTAAGATCATCATTAATGTCAGCTGTTATCCGAGAAGGAAAGCCATGAAAAACAGAAGAATTATGAACTTGGGTCGATGTAGTACAAGTGAATAAATCTTGAAAGTAGTTTGTTGCAATAGCAATGATCATTTCATTATTAATCTGTCGTACTCCAGAGTTGTCCTGTAAAGAGTATATTGTGTTCTTTGACTGGCGTTGCTTGGTAACCTGAAAGAAGTATTTAGTATTGCGATCCCCACACTTAAGCCATTGGTTTCTACTCTTGACTTTCCAAAATGCTTCTTCACGGGCATAAGCAGAATTTAATTGTATCCAGAGCTCTTGGATGGTTGCTGTATCTGATGACCTTGTAAGAGCAATGTTAAGTCTGCGTTTTAAGGTAATTATTTCTGCCCTTGAATTAGTCTGATGACCTCTATTCCACTTAGATATAGCTCTGCGACAAGAGTGCAGTC
>OVAV01000198.1:0-13602 GCA_900406375.1 Iberis amara | reverse complement strand
AATGCTTCAAAGTTGAATCATTTAATTTTGTAATACAATGTCTCTTTTTTTTTTCTAGGATGTAGAAGGTATGATGTCAATTTCTGTTGAAGCTGCTGCAGCTCGGGAATCTCTGAGTGATGATAAAGAAATTGTTAATACTTACGAGGTAACATGAGTTCTTCTTGCAATGGATTTCAGGCATTTCTGATTACATCACTTTCTAAAAATGTGAACGTCAGGTGTAAGACATAATGGTCTTTTTTTTCTTCCATAGAGACTAACAGCACTTGATGGTAAACGGAGATTTGCCTTAGCAGCTGCTGGAGAGGAGGTTGAGAGGCTAAGGTTTGTATTTTTCCCACTCTTTTCCTTACTTTGCCTTTCATACTTACATGAAGCCGACTTGAAATCTAATTCAAGAGTTACTGGGCTGCTAAATTGTTGAGGTAAAAACGAAGGAATCTAGGTCTCTGCTCTTAAGTAAATGAGCAGTACATGGAGCTGTAATTTTTTTTATAGCGCCTCTGATGATCTGATCCTGCCTCTGTACTTTTTAAATGATCACACCCAAATTTCTGAAGAGTTTTATTGATGGTTGTAGGGAGTATTTTGACGACGTTGATAGAACATGGGAAACATTTGAGAAAACACTGTGGGGTCATATTTCCAACTTCTACAAACTTTCCAAAGAAAGGTATAATGAGTAAATATATAGTTATGCTAGACCTTTCTGTCTTTGTTGCTCTGTACTGCCTCATTTTAGTATTGTGATCCTCTTACATAAGAATGAGGCTAGGAATCAACGAGAAATTAAGGAAGAATTCGATGGATGAGGGGGACATGGTTGGATTGTACTTGTTATTTCATAGCTAGATATGAGCTTTTAGCCTTTTATATATGACACGACAAAGTTTATGTAATGCTTTGCTCTCTGTTTTATGTTGTTAGCCAGACCTTGTGGCTGTACATGTTGTTAAGCACTTAATTTTATCTACTTTGACTCTGTAACTGATGTATGTCTTTGTTCTGCAGTCCACAAACGCTGGTTCGGGCTTTGAGGTATGATTTCCAAAAGAAAGAAAATCTAGTTTTACTTCATCTTTGTCTATGGCATATACCACAATCTTTTATACTTTTCAGTAATTTTGTTCAAAGCAAATCTGTTTAAGTAAGCAAGATTTTGTATACATATTACCTGGTAATTAGTAAAGATCAATTAAAATTTGTAAAGTAGGATAGAGTATATATTATGTTACCGTGACCAGAATTGTTTTTTATTAATTTCATGCGACATTTGTTGCAATATCCTGGATTTTATTGTGTGGCATTTGAAGTTCCTTAAACATGGGATGATGTCTCATATATGTGGAAAGGAGTAGGCGAGTAGCATAATTTTCAATTGAAGCGGTTAACTAAGTTGGTGCTAACTTACAATGGTCTCTTCTGGAAAAGGGTCGTTGAGATGCAAGAAATTCTTGACCAACAACTTGCTGAAGAAGCAGCAGAGGCTGAGGGAGAAGGTGCAATGGCATCTGTAGCAAATCCCCGAAGGCCTGGCAAGTTAGTCTGATAAGTTTATGCTTGTTTTCTTCTTGATCTGTTATTCAGATGTTATTTAAATTATATTTCACTTTTTCACTGTGGGTTTAACTAAGATTGTGCACTGATCTAGTCTCATGAAAGACGTGCTATTTATTGAAGTTCCCATATTAACTTGTGACACGACTTATGTCTTTTTTTGTGTTGAATCCAGGAAATCTACTACAGCGTCAGCTTCGTCCAAGGGCCTTGCACAACAGAAATTAAAAGTTCAAGGAAAAAGCTACAAGGACAAATGCTACGAGCATATTCGAAAGGCAGTCGAAGATCGATTTAAAAGGCTTCTGACGGTGCTACTTTCTTTTTTTTTTTTTGCAATTTATTACCTTGGTGACAGCTAAAAGTAATATGTGTTTTTTGAGAGGTCATCTAACACTGAATTATTGACCAGCTTGTATTTGAAGATCTAAAAGCAGCTTTGGACGATGCTAGAGCGGTTTGTGAGACTGATTCTTTTGCTTGGATTTATTCATTGTCTCCTTTCATAAAGTTTGAGTTGATCTCCTTAAGTTGACTGAATTAGTTAAAATTTTTTGGTTTTAATGAATATGGTTGATGATCTGGTATGCTATTGTTCTGTTACACATGTTCCAAAATGACCGGACCATCTCATCTTATATTGCTGTTCATGCTTCATAATCTCCAACTCTTCCATGGTTGTAATGATTGATGCCTACCTCTTTTTCCTCGGTTTTCTTTCATTGACTTTCTTTCTATTGTGTCTAACAACCAGATTGGAGAGGAACTTGGAGATATCTATGACTATGTGGCTCCTTGTTTCCCTCCGAGGTTTTTTCTCACCCACTTCCTTTATTTTCTCTATAACAATGAAAGATTATAACTCAGAGTCTTATTTCGTTATCCTAAGGAAAGTTAATCATCTTAACAATCTTTCCTGTTGGCAGATACGAGATATTTCAGCTTGTGGTGAACCTTTATACTGAGAGATTCATACAAATGCTCAGATTGCTCAGTGACAGGGCACACGATCTGACAAATATAGAGATTCTGAAGGTATGTAAAGCTGGATTTTTAGTAGCGTTCTTTCCATGTTGTGGTCCAACTCAGACTTCACATATTTTGTTAGTGGTGCTTTTGCTATATAAAATCATTTTACCTTGTCTCTTATAGAGAGAGATGCATCTTTCTTTTTGTTTTCGGTCTTGCTAGGTGACAGGTTGGGTGGTAGAGTATCAAGAAAACTTGATCGCGCTTGGTGTTGATGATTCACTAGCTCAAGTGTGTTCTGAGAGTGGTTCAATGGATCCTCTAATGAATGCATATGTTGAAAGAATGCAAGCTACAACGAAGGTGACACATGCACATTTGACCTTCTCTGATGGTTTTTGAGGTTTAGTAATCTTAGTAATTTTGTTCGCTAATTAGCTGTTAATCCTCTTTGGTAACAGAAATGGTACATGAATATCCTTGAAGCGGATAAGGTGCAACCACCTAAGAAAACAGAGGAGGGAAAACTATACACACCAGCTGCTGTAGATTTATTCAGAATACTTGGAGAGCAAGTTCAAATTGTCAGAGATAATAGCACCGATGTTATGCTGTACAGGATTGCTTTGGCTATAATTCAGGCAAGTCAGTGAAGTTGCGAAGACATCTTTTGGTTTCCCCTAATTTCTTTGTTTGGCTATTAACTGACTTGATTTTAATTCAAGATATTTCATTTCCCTACTCAGGTTTTTTATTAACTATATAGGTAGCAATTTTAACTCGTTCTTGTTTATTTCTAGGACTCATGTGAAAGTTAATGTTCTAGACTATACCCGTTATAATTCCATAACCCAACTTCTACTTTCATTTACCCCATTCTTTCGCCTTTTAAACTTTTTTCCTCATTGTTCTGTTTTAAGCTTATTGTAAGTTTCCCTCAATAATCTATACTTCATTGGTTGTTTAACTATTAAACCTTTAAACTTTGGTATGTTTTGTGGCATAGCGCATGTGCATGTTCTATGTTTTGATTCATATTGTTGATTACTTCAGGTTATGATCGATTTCCAAGCAGCTGAAAGGAAGAGAGTTGGAGAACCCGCTTCTGATATTGGTCTAGAACCTCTCTGTGCTATGGTATGTCAAAACATATGACTCTTTTAATGGCTCTACTACCAATTTTCATTTTTCGATGAATATTTATATTTGTTATTAGTAATAACTTATTGCTCCCTACAGATAAACAACAACCTTCGTTGCTATGACCTTGCCATGGAGTTGAGTAATAGCACTTTAGAAGCTCTTCCACAGAACTATGCGGAGCAGGTAATCCTGTTGCCATTTTCTTTTCTCAATTACTTATGATTTATTTGTTTGACGGGAAGTTTCAGTATCAAATTCCACTGCATCGTGCCTACTCTTACTCCCTCTACACTCCACACCTAAATCTGCTTGCACCCTTGTTTGTTTGCTAAGAAAATGCTTTCTTTCTGTTAGGTGAATTTTGAAGACACATGCAAAGGTTTCTTGGAGGTTGCTAAGGTACGTCAGAGATTCCTATATCTCTCGCTGTCTTCTTCCAAATAGAGTTCTTTCCTCTATATTTTCAGACCTTGTAGTTGCCCAGATGGCTGTTGAAATTCTGTATCATCTGTTTGTATTTTAAGCGTGTATGCTGGATTTTACACAAGTCCCATCTTGTTCTTTGATTGCAGGAAGCAGTGCATCAAACAGTTCGTGTTATCTTTGAGGATCCAGGAGTTCAGGAATTACTTGTCAAGCTTTACCAGAAAGGTATCTCTATTCATTTTCGACATGTTTCTCAATGATTTATTTCTGTTCTTTATAACGCAAATCACTTAAGAAACAAGTTTTGCTCTTTGATCCATCTTATTTGTTTCGTTCATCCTACAACAGCACTATAGACATATATTACGCAGTGAGATGACATATTTACTTTATGCATTCTTGGTTTGTTCCTACTCATCATAACCCCTCGCTTGTTTACTCTAGAATGGTGTGAGGGACAGGTTACCGAGTACCTTGTGGCAACCTTTGGTGATTATTTCACAGATGTGAAAATGTAAGTTTTCCGCGTTCTCTTTTGTCTTAACAGAAGTTGTGTCTACTGGGGTCTTAGTGGTGAATGGTGAAATGCAGGTATGTAGAAGAAAGATCATTTAGAAGATTTGTTGAAGCTTGTCTGGAAGAAACAGTCGTTGTTTATGTTGATCATCTCCTAACACAGGTCTCCCCCATTTACTTGATCTCTAGTGTTAGAATTTCATATTTTATCAGTATATACATGCGGACTGAACATTTGAGGAGTTCCAGAAAAACTACATTAAGGAAGAAACTATTGAACGAATGAGACTGGACGAGGAGGTTCTCATGGATTTCTTTAGGGAGTATATAAGTGCATCCGTAAGTTGCTTTTAGCACTCATTTTAAAATTGAATATGTTTTTTTATATTGCGTTCAAGGACTGGGTAATGTAATCAGTGGGATTGATTGTGTTACAGAAAGTGGAGAGCAGAATAAGAATAATGAGTGATCTGAGAGAACTAGCATCTGCAGAGAGTCTTGATGCATTCACACTAGTCTACTCAAACATTCTAGAGCACCAGCCTGACTGCCCGGTAAACAATATCAAATAAATATAAAAGCTTGTGTTATTGGTTTTTCACAAGATTTCTGATATATGAATATCACAGGCTGAGGTGGTTGAAAAGCTTGTTGGACTACGTGAAGGCATACCACGGAAGGACACAAAAGAGGTAAACACCAAACATGAACCGCATGGATTTTTATAATAATGTTGTGTAAGAGTAGAATTGGTAAAGAGAATGATTGATGAAAACACAGGTGGTACAAGAGTGCAGAGAAATATATGAAAACACTCTGATAGATGGTAATCCTCCGAAGACAGGCTTTGTATTCCCGAGAGTCAAGTGCTTATCTGCTTCCAAAGGATCTATCTGGCGTAAACTCCCTTAAAAANTGGGTTTTTTTTTTTTTTTTTTTGGTATGGTGCTCTTTTTCCAATTGTTGGCGTTTGCGTCTGTGTCTTCTCTTGTTCATCGTATTTTTCCTCTGTAAATTTTTTTTTTGTCTGATTTTGTAACTTGAAACTTTCGGTGGCTACTTGCACTAGCATTTTATTTCGTTGTGTTTAAGAGTCTTTTCGCAATTTTTTAAATCTAAGGTGACAAAAAAAATCTTGATTATATGAATATGATATATGTGGGGGATTTTAGAAGAGTTTTGTAAATTCCATCAATTGATGTTTTTTCACACACCATTCACAAAATAAATGATTATGTTTATCTTCAATTTTCTGAAATGAGTGCTTTCTTTTTCACTTTAGTCCTTGTTCTAGAAACCTTTTTATCAACAATGAAAATAAGAGAGTCCAACCACATGTGCTAAGCATAATGTGTGATATTTATAGGAGTAACAAATGCATTTTGCTTTTTAAATTTTTTTTATTTCACTTTCTACACGACTCCGATGTGTTTACTGAATAGGAAAGTATTGAAAGGAAACTTTATTTAATAAAATGACATGAGAAAAATCCGTTAAATTGTACAGTGAAGCAGTAGTAAAGTCATCAAACGTGCAACACCTTTACACAGTGGAGCTTGGCCAAACTTCGTCTCTACAGTATTTGTTACCAGAAATGTTTTAAAATCTCAAATAGAAAGGCTCCCATGTGTTTATTCTTGCGAAAAAGGTACGTTGAAAAAGGCCAAGAATCAGCAAAAGGCTAATTAAGTGTACGTCTTTGGTTGATCTTCAATAATAATGTTTTATTTTAAGTTTTGGTCGTAAATTAAGGAAAACCAAAAAGAGGGGCCCACAAAAGTTTGACCAAGAACTTGCAAGTTGCAAGTTGCAAGTTCTGCTTATTGCCTAATCGAAAGTGACGTCGCTTTCAACCATCTCTCCCGCGAACCCGTTTCTGGCTGCTATATTCCTCACACTGCATGCTTCCATTTATAAAGCCTGCCTCTGCTAATACTATTATTTATTTTATTAAGAGGAGGTAAAAAGAATGAGAGAGAGAGAGGACGAACAACACTAATCATAGTTTCTATGGCAGGCTTGTTTGTTGCGGCTTAATTAGATTGTTTATAAAAGCTGTTGCCATTATTACTTCACGTAGATTTTGCTAAAGCACTCTCTACTTTTCTACTACTTTTTTTATTTCTCTTCTTTTCAACTTTTCTTCTTCACTCCGAAGAGAGAGATAGAATGTGGTCTAATGAGATGATAAGGATTTTGATATTTACTTTGTGCTTCTGCTAATCGATTCTTTTGTTAATGAATGAGGCATCCATTAGAGATTTCTATTATGGTGTCTCTTCAAGGTTTAATGGTGGTGATTTCGGGGGTTAGGGTTTTCTCGGAGGTGATGTTGGATCTGAAGAGATAAATCAGGAGCTCGGTGATTCCCATTTTCGGTAATGGAGACCAATGATGTTGCTTTTATCTTCGTTTCACTGATTTTACTGCTAAATCATACACTCTGGCTTGCCACTGCTAATTTGGAAGGTTTGTGGTTACTCCAAGCTTACTTCGCTCGCTTCTCAATTCTTCCCTCTATTCTTCTTTAATATNCAATGATGTTGCTTTTATCTTCGTTTCACTGATTTTACTGCTGAATCATACACTCTGGCTTGCCACTGCTAATTTGGAAGGTTTGTGGTTACTCATAGCTTACTTGACTCGCTTCTCAATTACTTCCTAAATTCTTCCCTCGATTCTTTCTTTAATATGGACGAATCGCTATCACAGGGTCTGTATTTTGATTTTGATTTTGGTTTCGACGTTTGTGATTCTGTTCTTTTTTAACATGACTATAGTCTACAATATGTTCTGAAATTTTTGTATGTTTATTGTTAGTGGCCATTACTGTGAATAAGCTGTTGCTTTTCTTGTTGTTCAGTTTCTTCTTTCCATATCAACTTTGTAAACTGAAAGATTGCAAAAGTTTCGTAAAAGTGCTTCTTAGTGACTCCTGGACTGTTTCTGTAACAGTTTTAAGCGTTTATTGTTTGTGCTTGATCTCTGACACAGTTCTTTATGTTGGATGAAATTTGATTATTAGTACTCAAACATCTTGATGCTAATCTTGTAGACTTGTGAAAATCTTGTCACAGGTGATGCGTTGCATACTTTGAGGGTCACTCTAGTTGATCCGAACAATGTTTTGCAGAGCTGGGATCCCACGCTTGTGAATCCTTGCACATGGTTCCACGTCACTTGCAACAATGAGAACAGTGTCATAAGAGTGTAAAGCTTTCTACTAATCCCTCTCTTTAACTTTGAATCTCAAAGTGATTTTCCGACTTTGGTTTTCTCTTTTCTCCGCTACAGCGATTTGGGAAATGCAGAGTTGTCTGGCCATTTGGTTCCAGAGCTTGGTGTGCTCAAGAATTTGCAGTATTTGTAAGTTTTACATACTCATCATGTTTTAACAAAAGAAATCTGTTATTTGATCTAAGATGCATTTGAGATACCTTTTGTAATCTACAGGGAGCTTTACAGTAACAACATAACTGGCCCAATTCCTAGTAATCTTGGAAATCTGACAAACTTAGTGAGCTTGGATCTTTACTTAAACAGCTTTATTGGTACTATTCCGGAATCATTAGGAAAGCTTTCTAAGCTGAGGTTTCTGTGAGTATATTTACTTAACCTGATCAATTACATTCTTGTTTTATCTTTGGTGGTGTCTCAATTCTTACTCTTCGCTTAAAATTTTAAATGCAAGAATAGCCGGCTTAACAACAACAGCCTCACCGGGTCTATCCCCATGTCACTCACCAATATCACTACCCTTCAAGTGTTGTGAGTTTTCTCATCACTTTTCTGCTTCATTCTCTCATAATTTGTTTGTTTGAGTTACTGCTCATACTTACCTTTGATGGATGCAACACAGAGATTTGTCAAATAATCAACTCTCTGGTTCGGTTCCTGACAATGGCTCCTTCTCACTCTTCACACCCATCAGGTTATATTTCATTTTCATTTTCCGTTATATGATTATGTCTGTTATTGCTCCATTGCATGACTCTATTGTAAACTAAGATTCCCTTTACCCTTTACAGTTTTGCTAATAACTTAGATCTTTGTGGACCTGTTACAAGCCACCCTTGTCCTGGATCTCCCCCGTTTTCTCCTCCGCCACCCTTTATTCCACCTCCACCAGTTTCCACCCCAAGTAAGCTGACTCTTTCCAACTTACATCGTAGGAAACAGAAGATCCATTTTCTCATATTACCATCTTTACAATAAACAAGTTGATATTGTACAAGCTTTTTGATTTTTTGGATTTTATGCAGGTGGGTATGGTATTACTGGAGCAATAGCTGGTGGAGTTGCCGCAGGTGCTGCTTTGCTTTTTGCTGCCCCTGCGATCGCCTTCGCCTGGTGGCGTCGAAGAACACCACTAGATATTTTCTTCGATGTGCCTGGTCAGTTTATATCTGCACACTGCACAAATCTCTGCTCAATTATTTCAATGTTGAACAATTTTTAGCCAACAAGTTGGTTTACAATAAAGTACTAGAGCAACTTTTGTGAAAATCGATAGAGAAGACGTTGTTTATTAACTGTTACAAACTCTTTGAGCTAAAATTTCAACTACAAAATCTATGTCCAGCCGAAGAGGATCCAGAGGTTCATCTAGGACAGCTCAAGAGGTTTTCATTGCGGGAGCTACAAGTGGCGAGCGACGGATTTAGTAACAAAAACATTTTGGGCAGAGGTGGATTTGGGAAAGTATACAAGGGACGTCTAGCGGATGGAACTCTAGTCGCTGTTAAGAGACTGAAAGAGGAGCGAACACCAGGTGGAGAGCTCCAGTTTCAGACAGAAGTAGAGATGATAAGCATGGCAGTTCATCGGAACCTTTTGAGATTACGAGGTTTCTGTATGACACCGACCGAGAGGTTGCTCGTGTATCCTTACATGGCCAACGGAAGTGTCGCTTCATGTCTCAGAGGTTAAAAGAATGGATTTTGTGTTCTCTTTAAAAAGAAGCTTTTTATTGTTTCTCTCTATGAACTCATTATCTTGGTTACACAAATGATGCAGAGAGGCCACCATCACAGCCTCCACTCGACTGGCCTACACGGAAGAGAATAGCATTAGGCTCAGCACGTGGTCTGTCTTATTTACATGACCACTGTGATCCAAAAATCATCCACCGTGATGTAAAAGCCGCAAACATTCTATTAGATGAAGAATTCGAAGCGGTTGTTGGGGATTTTGGGCTGGCGAAGCTAATGGACTACAAAGATACTCACGTGACAACAGCCGTCCGTGGCACAATCGGTCACATAGCTCCAGAATATCTCTCTACTGGAAAATCTTCAGAGAAAACTGACGTTTTTGGATATGGAATCATGCTCCTGGAACTGATCACAGGACAAAGAGCTTTTGATCTTGCTCGGCTTGCAAACGACGACGATGTCATGTTACTTGACTGGGTAAGATTTGAATCTTCCTTCTTTTAAATGCTAATTTCAGTGATCACAAAAGTAATGAAACTGTGAATGTTTGGGAAGGTGAAAGGATTGTTGAAGGAGAAGAAACTAGAGATGTTAGTGGATCCAGATCTTGAAACAAAGTACGAAGAGAGAGAATTAGAACAGGTGATTCAAGTGGCGTTGCTTTGCACGCAAGGATCTCCAATGGAACGACCAAAGATGTCGGAAGTTGTACGGATGCTTGAAGGAGATGGGCTTGCTGAGAGATGGGACGAGTGGCAAAAATTTGAGATTCTGAGGGAAGAAACTGATTTGAGTCCAAATATTAACTCTGATTGGATAGTTGATTCTACTTGCAATTTGCACGCCATTGAGTTATCTGGTCCCAGGTAAAATATATAATAACTAAAATAAAGTAAAAGGCAGGTAGTGTATTTTTTGTACTGGTAAGCTTTTGTTTTATTTCTCTTCTGTGATTTGGAAACTATAGTAGCTAGTCAAAGATCTGTGGTATTGTGTAAGTTGTGTGCCATGGTTCGACAGAACTCAAGGTTATACAAAATTAAAGATTGTGTCTAATCTTTTCTTTTGTCACCATATTTCATTACATCAATGCGGAACTTTATACAAAACACATCCTCTCCTCACTGTTTCATCTTGTGAGCTCCATGACACATTTGTAAAAACAGAGTATATTAATTCATTAAACTATTGTTTACATTTATACAAGGCTTTAGGAAGCCATATATATATTCACGATTTAGAGTGAGAGATGTACGTGATTATATAAATAAGACAAACATGGTGAAGGAAATAGTAGATTTTGTACTATATATTCAACAGAAAAAGTTTAACTTTGGAAAAGTTGTCTATGATCAAACGCTGACAATAGCGAATTAATTTGTGCTTACTTAATCAACAAATGTTTTTCCCAAACATAGTTTATAAGCTACTTACCTTCCAAGTTCCAACGAGTAGTTCCAGTTAACCAAAATGAAAAGCCAATGGCAAGACATCCAACTAAGATTACTATAGATCTGAAGACCGGACGAGGTTGATAGTAGTTTTGAAACAAAAAGTGGAAAGTTGTTTCGTGGTATTTATGTAATTGTTTCTCTATTTAGCTATATGCTTAATACATCAACGATTATGAATTTGTATTCATAATTCAAATTACTCTATTTCAAAAAAATTGTAGTTTTAGAGATATTTTATTTTATTTTTGTCTAACATTTAGACCACAACTGACTATTGTAGGAATGGAGATTCGATCCCTGTGGGATGGTGTTACATGTTTCTTGTGGACTTATGAATGCCACTAGACCAAAACCACTTTTCAAGAAAAAAATATTATTTTAATATAATTGTTGTTCACATCTATCCATATAAAAAAGTTTATTCCAATATAATTGTTGTGTGCATTTTCCTTAAACAACAGAGTATTAAAGATTGCAAGCTTTGAGATAATTTGATTCATAAAATGTCAAGGTTTTTTTTTGGGTACTTTACTTATCATGTTTTAAAAAGAAAATAACTACTAAAATAAATATTAAAAAACAACAATAAAAAGTGAAAACCAAACAGTACTTATGAAAGAAAATCTAGAAAGATGAACAGCTTGTGTTCATGTGATTCTATTTATGGGAGGACTAAGAGGAGCAACTAGTGAGGTGGAGCAAGAGTGACTCACTAATCCAAATAAGCGTCCTCGTAAAATCAAACTCGAGCAAGTAATCTTGAAGCTCTTTCCACCGTCGAGGAACGCCAAACACATCACTCCTTCTTTGACATTCACCACCGTATTAGCACCATAAAATCTCCACTTCTCCTCCCTTATCTTCCCCGGTAGCCCAATCTCTATCACCGGCACGTTCGGCCCTGTCATATTCGTTACGGCGGCGCGTGCGTCGAAACAGTGTTTGAATGGCGCCACCGGTGAAACTTTAGATATTCCTAGTGCCTGCATAGATTCAACCCAAAATAAATATAAAAATGATTCTTTTTCACTTTCACAATTTAAGATTTATCTGTTAGATAGATTTTTAGTAAAATTAGCCAAAATGATACTCTCTCCCGTTCCTGAAAGGAGGATGTGTTGGAGTTTTTACGTAGATTAAGAAAAACAATTTTTCCTTTACTTTATGTCTTACTTTTAAAGTGTTTTTACCTAAAACATCATCCTTTTAAAAACAAAACTAAATTCTAAAACATCCTCATTTCAGGAACGGAGGTAGTATTTGACAAGAGCATATACTTTAAGCAAATAAATTAATATGAGAAAATGATGCAAAACTATCCGCATTTATTTTTTCTAATTCACCTTAATAATAAAATTATTATTATCTCAAGCATATTGTTTCAAGTTTGGCATGTTTACTTTAAATTTTTAGGGGTTTTTGAAAAAAAAAATTGACTCAAAATTGGTTTCAAAATAGAAAAATAGCCTCTTAAAAATCAAACTTGTTAAAGTAATCTTTGAATTTGTTGTGTTACATTAAAAAACTAGAAATAATTAAAAATGTCATTAACTTTTTTGATAAAATTATGATTATACGGTCAACTTATAAATTGAATTAGTTACAAAATATTTTACTATCTATTTTATAATAATGATATTAGTACAAAATATTTAGTTTTGTTACCTTTGCCTTGAGCGTAAACGAGTTTGCAAGAGCATTGTAGATATCAGTTTGTAGTACGGAGTAAGGAACCACCGTGCTGATTTTGGCTCCGCCTTTGAGCAAATTAGGATTCAAAGACAAAGGAGTCCCGTCGACGTAGATGGATTGGACAAGGATTATATAATCTCCTGAGTCAGTACCTTTCATCGGCGTATAAAACCCTCCGCTAATTTTCAAACCGTCGGAGATGTAGAAACGACCAGTGCCGGAAGAAGGCAAACAGATAGAGAATTTCGGAATTTTCGCCACCTGACTCCAAAAAGAAGATTTTCCTGAAGAAAGCCCCAAAACTCCATCGACCGGAGAAGGAAGGCCTTGGAGATTTTTCTCGCCGGCGCAAGAGAATGTGAAGCGGCCCAATGAGTCTGCGTCGTAAACAGAGGAAGCTCTATCTTGTACAACACGGCCAGTCACGACGGGGTTTTTACCGAGAGGGTTTGGTTGTTGGTAAAGACAGGTTTTGCCGTGGCAGCTGTTTTCAGGAATGGATTTACAAGTGGAGCTTTGGCAAGTGACGAGGCGGAGAGATGATAAAGATTTGATTTTGCGACAGTTGAGCCACGTAAGGTTGGTACCGAGATCGAAGAGGAGGTTTACGGGAGATTCAGAGGAGGAACCAATGTTTAAAGTGGTGTAGAAGTGATTGGTGGGGTCGTGTTTAGTGATCGGAAGAAGGTCGGAGATGAGTAGATCACATTGGACGGCGATGATAGAGACGAAGATGATGACTCGCGTAAGCCTAACCATCGTTTTTTTCTTTCTTTGTAGTATAAATGAAAATATAGTAATATTTATAGATGCAATGCACACATTTTGGATCTGAGAACGAGAAAAGCTAAACTAGTGGCAATTTTATATGCCATAATTAAACTAGACTTAATATTTATATATATGTA
>OVAV01000197.1:0-14618 GCA_900406375.1 Iberis amara | reverse complement strand
ATTTTCCTTCTGATATCAGATTCCTGATCCCTGGAACTGGTCAGTTTCCTGATAATCCCCCAGTCGGATTTGTCACGGTTTATGATATCTTCTTCAAGACCTGTGGTTTGCGCTTTCCTGTCCCTGAATTGTTGGTTCGATATGCGCGTCGTCCTTGAGCCAACTGATGCCTAAAGGGATTCGGCATGCGATATTCTTGATGATTTAGGCAATAGAAAACGGGTTTGAGCTGAGCTGTGATATGCTCGAAGTGGCTACATATGCCAAAAGGCGACCAAAGGGTGGTCTATGGTACCTTGCAAACAAACCTAATCAGGGGCTTACAACTGGACAAACCCCAAAAGACGAAACTGACTAGGACCGGTTCTATTTCTTCTTAGAAGTCAATCATCTTTCTTTTGGGACTAAGGGTCCCAACGATCTGCAATCTTGGTGGACTAGAGAAATTGGTGTGAACCCCCTTTAATTCTTCGACTTATCATCTGGGTTTCTTTTGTTATTTTTTGAATCAATATCGCCTTGTTGCTTCTGTTTTTGGTTCCCCGTGGCTGTTGATTTTCTGGTGTGATTGATTGACTGATTTTCTCTTTTTCCTTTGTTTTTGGTGTATACCAGTCCCGCATTTGGTTCAGGTCGAGGATCCTTCTCTTGAGTACCTGAGGAATTGGCATCTTCTAAGAAACAACCGACTGAACAACTAGAGCACTTTTAACGGGGAGAGAGTCTCTCGCGATTGGCTTCCGCTAGAACCACTTTCTTGATCATCTTCAAGTAAATATTTGAACCCGGATCCTCTTTTAATTTGTCCAAGTTGTGTGAAATTTGCTACATGGTTTCCTGCAGATACTTCATCTATGTGCCCATTTGTTGCAATGAAGAATCTGACACCCTATCGCGAAGCTCACAAACTGAAAAGTTCCCAGGGCGCCTCTGGCTCAGTGAACCCTAGTGTTGCCCAGGAGGCGAAGGCATCTAAGGACCAAGCCCCGATGGACGTGGATCCCATTGAGGTCTCTGACTCGTCACGCGGTAATTCTCGTCGGGAGAAAATCGTAAGCTCTCAGAAGAAAGCGTCTCGTCGTCCCCCAATTCGACGCAGCACTCATCATTTTAAAGCTCCGTCGGAGAAAAGAGCTCGCACGCATGAGTCGTCCCTAGTTGGTGCCCACGATTACGGTGGATTTTCTTTCAGCTTCACCTGGCCAAACCAGTCCTCTATTGTCGAAGAGGAAGATCTCTGAGCCGAGCTGATATCCAAGCTCTGGTTAGGCAGGCCCAAAGTGTATGATCATAAGTCGCTTTCGGTGCAGAGGGAGTATGCGGAGTGGGCTCGTTCTCATGTTGAGGTATGGATGCTTCTCGTTATTCATTTCGTGCTTCAATCCATCTTTCATTTTGACTGAGATATATCTTGCCTTTCTCCGACTGCGACTTTAGCTAACCGACTGTTGGGCGTTTTGGACGAGGAGCTGAGGAAGGCGAAAAATAACTCTGGTGTCGAGTTGGTTGCGGATGCGACAGTTCGGGCTGACAAAGTCATTGCTGAGTTGAAGGCTGTAGTGAGGAGAGTGGAAGTGCTGACTGATGAAAATGGCAAGCTGAGAGCTGAAATTACGGAGCTGGAAGGTCTGAGGAGGATGGACGTTGAGAGGTTGAGCGAAGAAGCGGTCCGTTACGAGAGAGCCAAAAAGAAGCTAAAGGACGAGGTGGCAAGCATGGCCAAGGATTTGACATATGTTCTTACGGAGATAGACGATACTGTTGGCAGAAAGTCAAAGGTAAAGAGGATGAACTGAATGCTAGGTTTGCAAGGAGGATAGATTGGGTCAAAGGGAAGGTTGCGAATGAGAGAGTGTATCAAGAGAAACTGGTGCAGGTGGAGCAGATCAAAGGCAACATGGAGCTGATCAATCTCTTGACCTGAGGGGAGACCATGTTGGAGTCCGAAAAGAAAGACTTGGAAGGAGATCTGGTGGGGTTCAATGAAGAGCTGAAAATGCTCGACTTCAAGGAGTTGAAACTGGAGAAAGATTGGGTAGCGTCTCCCACTGGGTCTGATCTAAGTGAGCCTTCTGAGCCCAATCCGATCGAAGCTCTCAACCCTTATGGTACGAACCTGCCGATCCTTGATCCGGCTGAGGAAGCTGCTACCGAAGCGGAGAAAGATGAGATCCTTGCTGGGGGAAAAGTCGGTGATGGTGCTGCTGAAGAGGCTGAAGTCAATGCAGGCGGGGTGCTTGATAAAGCTGTTGAGGTTACGGTCCGCATTGGGGAGGCTGCGACCATTGCGAGGAAAGAAGCCCCCAATGGTAACGATGGCGATCCGGTTGGGACGAGCTAAATGCTTGTGGGGTCCCTTATCCCTTTTTTCTTTCAATCTCTTTTAAAGTTTATCCGAATTTGAACATGGTGTCTGGGGAGGCTTTTCCCCAAACTGTTTAATTTCCTTTTTACTTGGTTGCCTGGGGAGGCTTTCACCCAAAACTTTAAGTTGGCTTAATTTATGTGAATATTTGGGTTTATGTTAAGTGGTACCGTAGATGCTTAATTAGCAAAAACCCGCATTTATTTGATATCAAGTATATTGTTATACAGTGACATACTTATTCGAGAGGTCGAATATTAAATGAAAGATAGACGTTTCAATCGTTAATGATGTTTGTCATACGTTACAATGCATTATTTGCGAGACGAGGCTCGGCTTTAGCGTTCATAACTTGCTGAGGGTTGCTCAGACTAATACCCACTGGGGGTTTGCAATGTATTGTATGACTGGCCAAGTCGTACAATGTGGTGTATGTGGATAATAGTTTTTCGTTTTGAGTGTTGTGTTATAGGAACAGTAATTAAAGGTTTAGATGGTTTTACCGGAAAACAAAATTTAACGGTTTAGATGGTTTCCTGCAGGTGTGGTGTGGTATTCTCCCCTCGATTTCTTCAAAGTATTGGTAAATAGGACTGGCGAAAATGATAAAGACTGTTGTGGTTGGTCATTGTGAGTCGGATCTGCTCAGGTGTTACGCTGCATTGGTTGGGGTTTAAGGGGGTACCTTCATGTTCGGAGTCTGGTTTGTTGTCTTTGGAGGAGCCCCCGGTTGGGTCGGGCTGAGTCGGATTGTAAAGGACGAATACGTCTCCCCCATTTTTTGAGAAAAATTTATAAGAGAGGAGAGGGTCGGGCTGGGTCGGAGTGTAAAGGACGAATACATCTCCCCCATTTTTTGAGAAACATTTATAAGAGAGGAGAGGGCGGGCTGGGTCGGAATGTAAGGGACGAATACATCTCCCCCATTTTTGAAAAAAATTATAAGAGAGGAGATAAAGCAACGTCGAAATAGTTAATAAGTATAGCTGAACTCGCTAAGCAGAGTTGCCTACGTACCCCTGAAATGGGGATCAAGCCTTTGTCGTAGTTCACTGATTTACGTGTACAACATGCGTAAGTAAAAAGATGTAAAGGAAAAGGCTAAGTCTTAACAAAAATATTTCTTCAAATGTTGAGCATTCCAAGGGCATGTCTCCTCGTTCCCGTGTGCGTCTTCTAGTTCGTACACTCCTGGTTTAATAATTCTGGAGATCTTGTACGGCCCTTCCCATTTGATTCCTAGCTTTCCTACGTTTTTTTGTGCTCTTGCGGGGAAAACTTCCCGTAACACCAGCTCTCCCGCAATGAATCGTCTCTGCTTGATTTTTTTATTGTAGAATCGTGTTGCGACGTTGTGATAGTTTTGCAGCCGTATGGTTTCCTGGTCTCTCCTTTCATCAATGGTGTCGGCTATATCTATGAGCATCTGGTCGTTTTGTTCCGTATTCTGAGGTGCTAGCTCACGTCTGAGGCTGGGGACTTCGGTATTAGCTGGTATTACTGCCTCGGTACAGTATACTAGGGAAAAGGGTGAGTCGTTGGTTCCCCTCCTGGGTGTTGTTCCGTAAGACCAGAGTACTCCCTCCAGTTCTTCTGCCCATCTCCCCTTTTTCGCGTCTAGTCTCTTTTTTAAACCATCTAATATTGTTTTCTTTGCGGTCTCGGCTTGGCCGTTGGCCTGTGGATAATATGGGGTCGAGTAAGTTAGATATATCCTCATTCTCTCACAAAAGTCTTTGAATCTGTCGGAGGTGAACTGGGGACCGTTGTCAGTGCGGATTTCGTAAGAGATCCCGTGTCGGCAGATTATGTTCTTCCAGATGAAGGATTCTACGTTCTCGGACTTGACCTTTGCAAACGACTCGGCCTCGATCCATTTAGAAAAATAATCTGTTAGGACGAGGAGAAAATGCTTCTGTTTCGATCTGTGCATTGGGCCAATTATATCCATGGACCACCTTATGAATGGATATGGTGTTGTGATGGATTGCATCTCCTCAGTGGGTCTATATATTAACGGAGCGTGTTTTTGGTATTTCTCGAATTTAAGAGTGTGTTGTTCGCAATCTGTGATCATTGTCGGCCAATAATAGTCGTATCGTTTTATCTTGAACGTCAATGCCCTCCCACCTGAGTGATTTCCACATGCTCCGTCGTGGACCTCCCTTATAATTTTCTTTGTCTCCTGTCCAAATATGCATTTCCGTAGTGGTCCGCGTACGCTCCATTTGTAAAGGTTCCCATCTAGTTGGGTGTAACGTGCGCTTTTGGCTTTGAGTTTCCTAGCGTCCCATTTCTTTGGCGGTAAGATTCCGTCTTTGATATATGCAAGTATCTCTATTCGCCAATCTATCTCCACCTCGACTTCGTCTGTCTCCATTGGAACCTCATCTTCCTCGACATCCTCGGGGTCCGATTTTGCGTTATATTCTTCAATCGTCTCTTGTATGTCGCAGGTGGTATTAGGGATGGAGATGCTGGGTTTATCGATGGTTTTGACTGGTATGATTCTAGTTGTTTGAGGGTCGGTGGTTGATGCTAGGGCGGCCAGAGCGTCAGCATGTGTGTTTTCTCCCCTTGGTATCTTGATCAGATTGAACTCCATGAATTCTTTGGAGAGAGTTTTTACTACCTCCACGTATGCTTCCATTTTATCATCCCTCGTCTCATATTCGCCGCTGAATTGGTTTGCGACCAGCTGGGAATCGCAGTAGGCGCTAACTCTTTTGCCCCTATTGCCGCTGCCAGGCGCAGACTGGAAATCATCGCTTCGTACTCGGCTTCATTGTTTGAGGCTGCGAAGTTCAGTTGGAATGATTGTTCAGTCATCTCCTCCGTTGGGCTGATCAATCGTATTTCTACTCCGGAACCGTATTTTGAGCTTGCCCCGTCGACATACAAGGACCACCGCGCCTCGTTGGGCTTGGGCGTGGTGTCCATCTCAGGAGGTAGTTCTATCAGGAAATCTGCCAGGATTTGGGACTTTGCGCAAGTTCTACTTTTGAATTCTATGTCGTGCTCACTGAGTTCGACAAGCCATTTGGAAAATCTTCCCGACTGGTTGAGACTGTGCAGGATCATCCACAGCGGTTGGTTCGAATACACGACGATCGAGTGTGACTGGAATTAGGACCATAGTTTCCTTGCGGAATGCACTACTGCGAGAACTAGTTTTTCTATTGTCGGGTATCTGGTTTCTACATCGTATATGATTTTGCTAATGTAGAAGATCGGCTTTTGGTTTCCCAGTTCTTCACGTACGAGGACTTAACTGACGGCGTACGGCGATACTACGATGTAAAGATATAGGGTCTCCCCCTCTTGCGGTTTTGACAGGACATGAGGCGTCATCAGGTAGGTTTTCAGGTCCTTGAACGCTAGCTCGCATTCTTCGTTCCAAACGAGTTTTTTTTATAGTTCCTAATTGACTGCCTCTTGCCACTTTAAAGAAGCCATAGCCTGTTTAAAATTTGATGGTTCTGTCTTTAAGGAATAGAAGAGAACATAAGATTGATAAAGTGGTTTCAGGGTAGAGTATGATAAAACAGATTCAATGGGATAAGGTGTAGTGTAATGAGATGGAGAAGGTAAATATTGAGTAAGTGAACAATGGTACTCAGATAAGTAACATGGAGGTTTGATGTTGCGTTTAGGTCTGGCTTGGATTAGTCTTGCTTGTCCTGAACCTGAAGAAATAGTCTCTGAATATGTATGTGCACTAGGTGAGGATGAAGGTGCAATATGATCTAATCTAGGTGTGTCATGATCAGATGCAGATGAACTAGATGTGTGATGATCTAGGTGTGCACTAGATGCAGGATGCAATATGTCATTATCATTCTAATGCACAGACGAATGACAAGCAGGTAAATTGATAGAAACAGTGTCAGTATCAAGTAATGGAACTGAAACAGGCAGGACATTGGTAGGAAATATATCCACATCTGAAATAGATGACTTATTATTTCGAAGAGATAATTCTTTTTCATGAAAAATCACATTCCTGGAAACAAAGACAATATTTGATTCTATGTCTAAAACCTTGTATCCTTTAATTCATGGAGGATATCCTAAGAAAATGCAAGGTTTAGCACGAGGACTGAATTTTGTTCTATCTTTATGTAAAGTAGAAACATAACATAGACATCCAAAACATCTCAAGAAAAGTAATCAGGTTTCTTATCTAATAATTTCTTATATGGTGTAAGATTATCTAGCAACCTAGATGGTATCTGTTGATCTAGAACACAGCAGACAAAATACAGTCACTCCAGTATTGTGGACTCTTTAATCCACAAGATGATTTTGTTGGTTTGATCTCAATGTGGAGTTCGATAATTCTTGTTCAATAAGGAAGAAATCGCAACACAAACTTATATGAAACTAGATTTTATTGATTTTTCTGATATTGAATACACTTCTAATTTGAATACAAGTGATTTCATGAAAAGAGTTAGAAAAGTGGCCAAAAGATCCTTCTCCTTCTCTTCCTTCTTACTTGTATAGTCCTCTCAACTTAGATAGGGTTGTTTCGATCTTCTCGGTTAGTTGCTCCCATTATCTTGGCGAATCCCTTCAAACTCGGAACCTCTTGGACCCGGTCATCACTTGCTCGGCCTGCACTTATATCCTTCTCAGTTCGATTACGTCCTGGGTGTTCAGTTGCCCTTCTATCATACTCAGGTAGGTGGCTTATTCGGTCAACCCTTTTGCGCTTAATACGTACTGAGTCAAATTTTTATGGGATGATACTAGCTAAGGCAAAATCCTGCTGAGGGGGTTTTGACACCAACAAGTATGACAAAGAGGCATTAGATTGATATAACAAAGCACGAGCTACATTCAAAATGTGTTGGTGTTTCCTTTCAACAATTGAATTTTGCTCAGGAGTATAAGCACATGAAAATTGATGAATCATGCCATTATTTTGAATAAGATCTGTAAAACTTAATTCCAGAGCATTATCACTTATGATGATTTTGATAGCAGTGTGAAACTGTGTTTGAACATATTTAAGAAAAAAAGGAAACAACTTCAAAACATCATATTTCAATTTCACTATATAAACCCAAGTGACTCGAGTACAATCATCTACTAGAGTAAGAAAATATTTATATCCTTCTACTAATTGAACAGAAAAGGGACCCCAAACATCCATATGGATCAAATCAAAAGGTTTACTAGATAGATTGTTACGAGAAACAAAAAACAACTTCTTTTGTTTTGCTAAAGGACAAATAGAACAATGACTAGGACTAGACTCAATTTTCTTAGTAAAAGGCAATGTACCAGATAACAATTGTAACTTCAAAGAAGACGGATGGCCACGTCTGCTATGCCAAAACTTCACCATCAATAGAAACAGATGCACAAAGGTTGGTAGAGATAGTAGTATCATCAATCTCTAGTATATAGAGACCATGTTGAAGTATCCTCTACCAATCGTCAAGGCCTGAATATGGTCCTGAATAACACAAAATTTAGTGAAGAAATGAGCTGATTTATGACTATTCTTAAGAAGACTACTAACACTAACAAGGTTAAAATGAAATTCGGGAACATGTAAAACATCAGTTAAAACCAGTGAATAACTAATTGTTATGGTGCCTATATGTGTGATTGGAACCCTGGTGCCATTAGAAAGAAAGACAGTAACTCCATGAACACTTGTAATATGACTGAACCGAGACAAATTTGTACACACATGTGTTGTAGCTCCACTATCAATTATCCAAGAACCAAGGGGTAAAGAATTGTATAAAGATGATATACATTGTTGCTGAAAAGTCAATGCACCATGTTCATATTTGAGACTAGAAGATGGAAAAGGAATAGAGACGATACCAGCACTTGATTCAACAGCCATATGGCCATTTGTTGTGATAGAGGCAGCTTGATGAGTGACTTCTGCATTTGGTTTTGTAATCTGAACCTGTAACTGTTGTATTAATTGTTGAACCTGAGAAGATGAGAGACTAGTAACATCAATTTTATCTTGATTTCCAGCTGAGGTAACATTAGCAACTATGTTAGATCCTTGAGGTAATGATCTTTGTGAAGATCCATGAGCCAAATGTTGAGTCTGTCCTCTTTGTTGTGAATACCGTGAGTTATTTTTTTGTTGATTTGAGTTTGGATGATTCCTGTGTCCAGGTGGATATCCATGTATACGATAGCACTTCTGCACAATATGACCTGTTTGTCCACAATAGGTACAAACTGGTCACTGTTTAGGCTTATAACCTTGATGAATGGCTGCTGCAAAAGCTATATTATCTGAATCTAATGTGCTTGAATTATGGAAAACAACATTGTCTATTTTAGTTGTTGGCATTATTATCCTTTGTCTTTCATCTTGAGCAACCATATTGTAGACCTCATCAATAGATGGTATAGGTTTTAACATGAGAATATGTCTTCTAGTTGATTCATATGACTCATTGAGTCCCATCAAGAACTTGATAACTCTACTTCTTTGCTGCAATTTCTCCCACAATCCTGCTGCAACACATTCACATTTTCCACAAGTTGGCAACTCAACATAAGTTTTGTATTCTTCCCAAAGAGTGACAAGTTAGTATAATATGTACTTATATCTCTTGATCCTTGATGAATTTGATTCAACTTTTGCTCAATTTCATAGATTCTAGATGCCTGTTCGTAACGACATATAATGTAGTCCCATATATCCTTAGCAGTGGAGAGAAACAACAAAGACTGCCCAATATTCTTAGAACAAAATTAAGTAACCAAGTGATGACCATATCATTACACCTAGACCAACTACCATCATCGCTATGAGAATCAGATGGTTTAGGAATTGTATCATCAATGAAGCCAAGCTTATTTCGCATATTCAGTGTCATTCTTATTTATCTGCGCCAGGAGTGAAATTCTACTCCAGATGTAAGACGATCAAATACTAAGGCGAGTCTTACGTAATCTGAACTATGAAGAAAGTAAGGATTATCATAGTGATCAGTTGAATGAGCAATTTGTGTTGTAGAATCTTGCGATGGAGTTGAATATGACGCCATCTGTAAGATTTGAAGAACGTTTGTGCCAGAAAAGAAAGTAGCAACGAACTAGGTCAATGAAAGATATAAAAGAACAACAAGATGATTGTGATTCTGTCGAAGATAACTTTGACCAGAGAAACGAAGAAAACAAGAACTCGTGCTACATTGTGTTAAATGACGAACTCATAGCTTGAAGAATGACGAAATGAAGGTGAATCGAAGCTGAAATCAACAAATCTGAGCTGTCTTTGAGCTAAATCGAAGAAAAAAGAATGAGAATTCGACGCTTCAATGGCGTAATCTTGTAAAACGCTCTAATACCATATTGAAACTTTGAAACAAGAGAGTTTCTTATTCTCATTAAAAGTAAAGTAACAGTACTTATATACATGAATGTAGACTAACTAATTTTTAACCAATTAGCCTAACCAACTAACAAACTAGTTAACCAACTATTTACAATCAACTAATACACTAACTCATAAATAAAGGGAAATGCCGAAAAAATACTTTTAACTTTTAAAATTTATGTTGAAAACTTTCAACTCAAATGAACCAAAATTTTAAAATCACATGTATACTTTATGATTTCAAGTTTGATGAAAACGGAAAGAAGTGTTATTGATCCAATATATTGTATTTTTTTCAGTGCTAGTTTACATTCTTTTAATGATATAAAAGCATGGAAGTTACTGGAAATCAATCCTTGAAAAGCTCTCAAACACAATAAGCTAAGAAGGCTAAAGAAAATCAAAAAGAGCGTATGATATACTGTTGTTGAAGTCATTTGGCTTATATCATCTGTCACTCAGGGGCTTTTTTGACGTATCATCCCCTTTGCCTCCATGTAATAATATGAAATCACGTATATCAACACTAACAGTAAAGCCACCACCCACAGCCTTATTCCATCTGTAATTTCATTATCAAAAACCACATTTTAGGCTTTGATCAGAACCCTTTTGTTAAAAATGGCAAGATTAAGAGAGGATATACCATAATATATACTTACGTTTTTCACCCTTTTGTTCAATGACGGTTAGCCTTGCCCTTGAGTCGAAAGATACCGACACTAAGCACCTGCATATCAAACCGATATCATAACTTCTGAATGTTTTCTTTTTGCTTACATAGAATAATTTTAGACACGATCATTTAATCGGTATCTATAAAGTGAGAAACTGATCCTTAATAAGTAAAAACCTTGAATCAGGGGAGAAAGTCAGCGCCGTGACCAAACCAAGATGAGCTTTCTTGACGACTTGGATAGTCTGCATTCTTGTCGAATCAATTATCATAACATCTCCTTCGAGGGTTCCTCTGCGTTAAGAGAAAAGTATATGACAACCAAAAATCTATTATTGCTTTTCTCTGCTTGGTCCCAAAAAAAAAACACTTACAGTGCAAGAAGCTTCCCATCAGCTGAGACATTAAATGCTGAAATAGAGTTGTTTTTTATTAGCTTTGAACGTCTTCTTTTCCATGTTGTTGTATCCCAAATTATAATACTCCCACCACGTTCTATGCAAAACCAATCAGTTCACAAATGTTAGCTGTGACAAGGAATATTCTACATTCAATGTTCTTGCACTTGTTAGAATATAAGTTTACCAGTGTTTGCAGCAATGTAAAGAACTTCATTGCCTGCACCATCTACAGAGAATCTGCATGAGGCAAACATCTCGTCCTGCGTTTCAATATGTGATACTCATCAGATCCAATACAATAATGTTGGATGTTAAAAGATACTATGAAGCAAAACAAAACTGACCTTTTCTTTTGATAGACTAGCAACGGCAGCAGAAGCACTCACCTCCCAAACACGACAAAGTGGACCTCCAAGAGATACAAGGAACTTACCACTTTCACTGCAAGCGAAAATATAACACATAGAGAATTTGTTTACAACCACTGTTGAATAATGATACATTCTCATCAAGAGAATAAACCTCTTTCCACTTTCCTTATTTGATAGGGAGAAAGTAGACCTGAAAGTTAGGCTTTTAACTGATGCATGTGCCTTAGACTCATTAAGCAACATTTTCATTCCGGGCCATTCAAAAACCCTCAAAGTCCCATCCTGTACTGCATCAAAACAACATGCATAAGAACCACCAAAAATTTCTTTCTCTATTATTTAAAAAAGATCGAATCTAAGAGCCTTTGTACCTCCCCGCCAGCAGCGAGCACAGATCCCTCGTGATTGAACGCCAAAGCTAACTGTTGTCCGACATCTTTCAACTCTTTAATCACATCCTCTGACTTTTCACCAGCTTCATTATCCTCTTTTTGGCTCATAATGTTCTCCCAATCAAACAGTCTGTTATCAAGTGAACAAAATGTTGAAATTTCTGTCAACTCCAGATCATAGAATCCAGAGCACTGCCGAACTTCATAGTCACATTCTTGTAGAAATACCTGCTGAGTTTCGAAGCTTATGATGGAGTGAGATTACTAACCTGCAACTGTTTGGCAATGCGCAAATGAGACCACCTCCCCTAGGATGAACAGCCATCCGGTAAGGCAGATCAGTGCCAATGACAAACTTACCCAACTGAAAATTGATCATAAGTATTAGTATTGGATCTAAAAGAAAACAGAGATCTTTGCAAACCAAAGATCTGCTACCGACTCACTAGGTCAGCTATGGCAACTTTCCAGATTCAGATAAGAAAACAAAAGGCGTTTTGCACTTACAGGTTGTTCCGAGAGAGAATTAGTATCGAGATCAACACGACAGATTAAGATGACATTAGGGATTCCGCTTCGTCCCTCTCCACCTCCGCCGGTCAAAACGATGTAACTCCGGGACGAAGAAAGCGAGGACGAAGACTCGTCATCTTCGGAATTCTTTTGATCCTTGGCGAAATTGGATAAAGCAGTTTCTTGAGGAATCCATTCAGCAGCGTAAATCGGCACACCATAAGTCTGGAGATTAGACGAATGATTCCTCTCAGTGCTTTGATTCGCCATTTTTTCGTATTCCCTTCCGAGCTCAATGCCTCATAGAGACCTGCGAACAAAGAAAGAGAGAAAAGACTTTACAAGGCTTAATGGGCCAGGCCCGTTTTAGAGTTCCAAACCAGTGTACAACGTAAGACCATTTGGTTAGTTGTTGTACGATTTCGGAATATTGTTACCTTGTTAATACTGGACTAGGATGATCCAACAATCCCCAAAAATTTTGATCCATCAGAAATTAGAATCAACCCAAAAATTGCATGTTTTGTTGATTATGAAGAAAGATACTTGTGTTCGTACGGTGGTCACGGGTATCGTCTATTCCGGGACGAAGAAAAATGTCAAGTGGATTTTTTGTTGGCGGTTTGTATTCTGAGAAAAAATCATTTGTCAGTGACTAATTTAGACCAATGTGGTTGAAAATTAAAATTTTTCGTTGTTTATCATCATTGCCCATCTTGAGTTTTGGCTCCATCATAATTTTAAAGGATATATATTTAGTGCATATAGAAAATAAAGTTTTATGAATTACCTTTTATTAAGTGCATATATAAGCTAAGGAACTTTCTACAGAAGGCCCATCTAAAATTTGGATGTATAGAAACAAAACAGATAACACGACGAAATTGCAATCCGAACATCGTCGGATAGCTTGGAAGTTGTGAGTCACCGAGCTGTACCTGCGACAGAAAATTACAAAACAGACAGAGTTTATTGCAACTTGTAAGAGTTACTAACTCTCTATCATAACATTGTTTTTGGTTTCATTTCTTGTATTCTTGGACATATATTAGGCTTCGGATATTATAAACCACACAATCAATTAATACATGTTGAATCAAGAGTTAACAAGTATGTTAAATCTTTGATTTTGTGGGTGAAAGCTAAGAAGAATTTCATATATTATTTTTAGATCAATTACATAGGTATTTATACTAAAAATACATGCTTAAAACCCTAATTACATATTATGACCTAATGGACTTTTAATAGGTAGGCCCAGCTCGTCAGATCGGCCCAGCTCGTCAGATCGGCCCACCTGATGTCTGAATCTCCAGATTGTCGCCTATCTGGACCTTAGGTTGAAATGAGTTTTATCTTGGATGCTAAAACTGGTATCAACAATACACAATTTGAATTTTTAGATATACTTTCTTTTGACTTGTATGTTGAGATCTTGTATGGGAAGTATTTCGAAGTATTTCATTCCACATAAATAAATTTAGATCTCAAATGATATTTATAAATATTTTGAGGACCGAAAGGTAGTCAAAGTAGTTAAGCATACATATTATTTGGATCTATATACCTTAATCATGCTAGTTTGTACCATTGTGGTTAGATTAGGGACGTGTCACGTCATATTTGAACTAATATCTCCAAACAAATTATAAAAATGGCATATACGTATTTTTCCAAATTTGGGAATCTTTTCATTTATCTTGTAAAAATTAAAAATGTCACTGTTGCTAACCACTCCCTCTCTCCATCACAATTGCACATGCAACACAACGACAGGCTAATTCCAGTAAAACTCACATTATTAATTAATTAACTCCTTCGTAATTTCAAAACGAGAATAACTACTACTATTTACATTCCACTTTCTCATATTTCATCATACTACAAATTTACGCAACTTACTGCAGCATACTCTCATATTCCAAATTCAATAGTATATATTGTTTTTTTTTTCTTTTCTTTATAGTATATATTGTTAATAGTATATATATAGCGATGATTATGTTATTCACAAGTGGATCTAATCATCTAAATCTGGCACTAATAAATTAATAATTCACAACGAAACAGCAGAAAAATATTAATAACTCACAAGTCCACATCTTTTTAATATTTGATCATAATAAACGAAATTTATGTGGCTGCATCGTATTAAGAAGCAATCATGCTGAGGTGTTATTAAAAAATATTTACACCCTAATAACTTATCAAAGCACGTGGTGTTTTGGAACGAAATCTATACTATATAAAAGAAGGATTTCTAGGCTTCTAAGAGTGTCCACGTAGGCAAAAAAATCCTAACATAAAAACCAATTAAAAATGTCCATCTGTCTTGAAAAACCACCTAAGTAACTCTATTAAAAAAACATTAATGTTAAATCTTTTCTTTTTCTCGACAAGTTTCCAACATAAACATTTACCAATGGCTAAATGCCACCTGTATGAGAAAGACTTCCAAATAACGTATAAAAAATCTAGCAAAACGATTCATGTTCTCTGGCTACTTCTCATCGACGTTTTAACTTCCTCTT